>CAUYQU010032146.1:0-67211 GCA_963574635.1 Cheracebus regulus
GTCCGGCTTGTTGGTGATGAAGTTTTTTCTGTTTCTTAGTTTTCCTTCAGGGGGCGCCCCTTCCCCACAGAGCTGGGCCTTCCTGGGTTCAGCTGTGCTTGTTCTCAGTCCTCAGCGCTTCCAATTGCTGTTCTCCTTGTGGGGATGGGACCTGCCGAGCCCGACTAAAAGGGCAACCAGTCCCGTACACTCCGCACCGAGAAGCGCCGCGCCGGCCAAAAGAGTCACGCTGGCGACCCGTGTGGCTCCTTCGCTGGGAATCTCCCAGTCTGTGGGCATCAAAAATTCGTCTGCAATTGCAGCGTCCACTCGCTCTCTGCGTTTTCACTGGGAGCCACAATCCTGAGTTGCTGCTACGTGGCCATCTTGGATCTCTCTGCTAGTAACAGGCATTTTTTAAAAATTAAAATTGAGGCCAGGCTCAGTGGCTCACGCCTGTAATCCCAGCAATTTGGGAGGTCAAGGTGGTCGGATCACGATGTCAGGAGATCGAGACCATCCTGGCTAACACGGTGAAACCCCATCTCTACTAAAAATACAAAAAAATTTAGCCAGGCATAGTGGCACGCGCCTGTAGTCCCAGCTCCTCAGGAGGCTGAGGCAGAATTGCTTGAACCCAGGAGGCAGAGGTTGTAGTGAGCCGAGATCGCACCACTGCACTCCAGCCTAGGCAACAGAGCAACACTCTGTCTCAAAATAAAGTAAAAATAAATAATAAAATAAAATTGAGCAAATATAAAAATACTGAAGAAATTACAAATTAAACCAACCAGATATCAGCATCCTATCAAAATAAAAAAAAACTGTACAACATTTTTATATAATTGTACAACATTGTTATAATATCCACTGCTTGAGGAGAAACAGGTACTTTTATCCACTGCTGGTGAGAGTATAAACTGGTACAACTTTTTTGGAGGAATATATATATATATATATTTTGTTTGTTTGTTTGTTTTGAGACAGGCTTGCTCTTCTTGCCCCAGCTGGAGTGCAGTGGCGCAGTCTTAGCTCACTGCAACCTCCACCTCCCAAGTGCAAGTGATTCTCTTGCACCAGTCTCTCAAGTAGCTGGGATTACAGGCCCCCACCACGCCTGGCTAAGCTTTGTATTTTTAGCAGAGATGGGGATTTCCTCATGTTGACCAGGCTGGTCTTGAACTCCTGACCTCAGGTGATCCACCTGCCTCAGCCTCCCAAAGTGGTGGGATTACAAGCATGAGCCACAGCACCTGGCAAGAATGATGTATTAATAATAAAAGTAAATATATATTATAAACTGGCAATTCCATTTCTCAGTTTATCTATTCTAGATAAAAAGTTACACTGTAGGCCAGGCATGGTGGCTCACACCTGTAATCTCAGCACTTTGGGAGGCTGAGGCAGGCAGAACATGAAGTCAGGAGTTCAAGACCAGCCTGGCTAACTAGTGAAACCCTATCTCTACTAAAAGTACAAAAAAATTGGCTGGGCATGGAGGCAGGCGCCTGTAGTCCCAGAAGCAGGAGAACAGCTTGAACCCGGGAGGCGGAGGTTGCAGTGAGCCGAGATCATACCACTCCACTCCACCCTGGGCAACACAGAGAGACTGTGTCTCAAAAAAAGTTGCTAGCAATGTTTAAGATAAAAATTGGAAACAATTTAAATGTTCATGGAAAAGATATATATTCTATAGTAGAATCTCCACACTATGGAACATTATGTGATATGATTTGTCTTTGTGCCCTACCCAAATCTCATCTCAAATTGTAATCCCCACATGTTGGGGGAGGGGCCTGTTGGGAGGTGACTGAATCATAAGAGGCAGACTTCCCCACTGCTGGGTGAGTTCTCATGAGTCTGGTTGTTGCAAAGTGTGTGGCACTTCCCTCTTGGCTCTCTCTCTCCTGCCACCATGTAAGAAATGCCTTGCTTCCCCTTCTGCCATGACTGTAAGTTTCCTGAGGCCTTCCCAGCCATGTGGAACTGTGCGTGTATTAGTCTGTTCTCACATTGCTAATAAAGACATACTGGAGACTGAACAATTTATAAAGGAAAGAGATTTAACTGATTCACAGTTTCACATGGCTGGGGAGGCCTCACAATCATGGCAGAAGGTGAATGAGGAGCAAAGTCACATATCACGTCGGCAAGCAAGAGAGCATGTGCAGGGGAACTCTCACTTATAAAAACCATCAGATCTCATGAGACTTACTCACCATCACGAGAACAGCACAGGAAAGACCTGCCCCCATGATTCAATTACTTCCCACTTAGCTCCTCCTATGACATGTGGGGATTATGGGAGTTACAATTCATGATGAGATTTGGGTGGGGACACAGCCAAGCCATATCATGTGAGTCAATTAAACCACTTTATAAATTACTCAGTCTCAAGTAGTTCTTTATAGCAGTGTGAAAATGGACTAATACATTATGCTATGGAAAAGAATGAGACAAACCTATATATACAGCCAAGACATATTAAGTGACAAAAAATCAAGTTCCAGAACATAAGAGCTTCCTATTACTCATGTAGAGGTAGACAAGAACCTACTTATTTATTTCTACATACTCCACATACATACACAAACAAACATATATAATACACAAACATGTTTATAAACATATATAAAAGTGGTGCTGAAAAAAGGACTGACAAGAAAACTGATAATCATTTGTAGGAAACACTCTGAGACTAGTGAAGGAGGCAGAGAAAAACACATGAATGTATTCATATTCTCCAACACTCAATTAGGAATATCTACACATGCACAGCAAAATTGAGTGAAACCTAAACGTGAACACCCATAAACCCACCAAGATTCTACAATTAACATTTTACTGTATTTATTTCATTTTTAAGATCATTTCAAGTTGCAAACATCAAAGAACAATTTGGCATGCGTGTTAACTAAAATTGAAAAAAATGCATATTCAGTGAAATACACAAATCTCTGATACAGCACTTAATGAGTTTTGACAAATGTATTCACTTATGATCCAAAGCCCTATTCAAGACACAGAACATTTATCAACACCCTGAAAGTTCCCTCATGTCCCTTTCTAGTCATTTTCCCTGCCCAACTCCCTAAAGGCAACCACCGTTCTGGGTTTTTCTTTCCAGCATAGGTAAGAGTTGCTTATTTTAGAATTTCACATAAATAAAACCATAAAGTATGTCCTCTCTTTGGTAAGGTTTTCTTTCCCAGCCTGTAAGATTCATCATGTTGTACATCTATAGTTCATTCCTCTTTACCACTGAGTAGTATTCCATTGTATAGACATGCAAGTTTATCTACTGCCTAGCCAAGAAACCTGAACTGTTCCCAGTTTGGAACTATTATGAATAGGGCTACTGTGAATATTCTTGTACAAGTGTATTTTGTGAACGTATGTTTTCATTTCTCTTGGATAAACAGACCTAAGAGTAGAACTGCTGGTTAAGGGGTTGGTATATATTTATAAGAAACTGCCAGACCTTTATGGACATGCCACATATTACCTTTTAAAAAGTATTTGCACATTTAACAGGGGCTATTTTTTTTTTTAACCTAGGGAAGAAACTGAGGATGATGTTGGACTTACTGATTATTCACATCTGTACTGTAAAAAATAAAAAATATGTTGTTACTTTTATTATACAAAACGAACAAAGCCAAGAGTCCACATTCCATTTAAGACCAGTTTAGATTTCTTGAGTCAGACTACACTGACCACTCACCAACTCTAACTTCTAAAGCAAACCATGACTACTGCTGTTTTTGCAAATAAAATGCTAGCCAGGCTCATTAGTTTACAAATTGTCTATGGCCAATTTCAAGCTACAGTAGTGGTGTTAAGTGGTTGCACCAGACACCATGCGGCTGGCAAAGCCTAAAGTAACACGTGGTCCTTTGACGCTTGCTGCCTCCTATTCTAAAGCATTTATATAGGTAGGCTTAGTTTGCAATTTCAAAGTCACATTTGAAACTATCTCATGTAACTTTTATTCTTTTTTTTTTTTGAAGTAGGGTCTCACTCAGGTCACCCAGGCTGGAATGCAGTGGCACAATCATGGCTCACTGTAGCCTCAACCTCCTGAGTAGCTGGGACCACAGGTTTGTGCTACCACAGCCAACTAATTTTTTAAAAATTATTTTTTGTAGAGATGGGGTCTCCCTATGTCATCCAGGCTGGTCTTGAATTCCTGGCCTGAGTTCTCCCATCTTGGCCTCCCAAAGTGCTGGGCTTAAAGGCATGAACCATCACGCCTGGCTGAACTTTTTTCTTTTATAGAGGAAACAAAGCTAAGAGATTTTTAGTTATCCAAGCTTTGACAGAGATGTGGAACTAGAATTTAGGTCTACGAGGCCTATCTGGTCATCTTTTCAGTATAATGGTATACTTCTAAGATGCATCAAGTAAAAATATGTAAGCCTACCAGTTCACTTTTTATTATGATGTCCTATCTGAAAACTTCAAAAATCAATTAGAAATTTAGTAGAGCAGAGTCATTGTGAGCTAGGTAACAGAATTATGTCTTTACGTACAGATATAAAATTTTAGATGTTATAGGAAATAAGTGGTATTATTTCTACCTGAGCATATCAGAGAAGGCTTATGGCAAAGCCAGCACTGAAGTTAGGTCTGTGAAGTAGGGAAGAATTCATGTGCAGAGAATGAGGAGATGGGGGAAGAAACAGACAGTGGTTCCAGACCAAGGGTCTCAGATACATCCATGTGGCTACGACATAAGGTGTGTAACGGGGTGTGAACAAGGTGGGAAATGAGGTTATTTAGTGTTGGAAACAGCTCCAAGCCCACATACAATAAACCTGGAATACCAGGCTGTCTGGAACTTACCTAAACTTTCTGGAAGCAGTGGGAACCCAAACACAGTTTTGGGGTATAGAGAGTAGTATGATCAAAGCTGCAGCTTTAGAAATAGCCTGATAGTGGGTTTCTGCTTAAGTCACAGTGATTCTCACTGACTCTTTGGATCTTACTGGTGATAAAACAGTAGTTAAGAGCCCAATTTCCCCAGGGTCAGCAACACTACAGAGTGTGTGTGTGTGTGTGTGTGTGTGTGTGTGTGTGTGTGTGTGTGTGTGTGTGTGTGTGTGTGTTTTTAAAACAACAGATAAAAGTTGGAAAGCCAATGGTCTATTGAAGCTGGAACAACTGTGAAAAAATTACAAAGATCTTCATCTGGTGCTTTATGTTTTCAGAGAGTTTATAAGAAAAGGTACTACCTGGTTGGGCATGGTGGCTCACGCCTGTAATCCCAGCACTTTGGGAGGCCAAGGCAGGTGGATCACCTGAGGTTAGAAGTTCGAGACCAGCCTGCCCAATATGATGAAACCCCATCTCTACTAAAAATACAAAAATTAGCTGGGTGTGGCGGCATGTGCCTGCAATCCCAGCTACTCAGGAGGCTAAGACAAGAGACTCGCTTGAACCCACGAGGCGGAGGTTGCAATAAGCTGAGATTATGCCATTGCACTCCACCCCGGGCAAAAAGACTGAAACTCCGCCTCAAAAAAAAAAAAGAAAAAGAAAAAGAAAAAAGAAAAGGCACTACCTGATCCCGATAAAATGAAGACAAGGTTGGTGGGAGTGTCAACGAAATTTGGAACAGGTGGCTATAGCGTTATGAAGCTAGAAAAAATGAGCTTCCCGGGTGTCCTTGAGTGTGTGCTTTCACTTGATTGGGGTAAAGAGAAAAATGGTAAATAGGTGAAAGAAAATTAATTCCTGAAATAATTGTAGTACTAGTAATGGGGGTATGGGCCACAAATATTCAAGAGATTCGAGAGATATTATCGAATAGGACCAGCACAATTTGGGTAAGTCTGGAGCCTAGATGACAGGATAGCGAAGTTGTTTTTTAAAACTGCAAAAATAGGAGCAATACAAAACTTCAGTGGAGGAAGGGAAATGAGCTATTTATCAAATGATGTTATGGTATCAGAGTTAGAGAGTTAGTTAAGACATCTAAGCCTCACAATATTAGATTTGTGGGATATGCAGAAAGCAACTGAGATCAAACGGGGGCCTGGAACCTGAGAGAGATTTCAACCAAGAAGAAAAATCTGTGAATGATCTTTGCAACTGTTATATGACATTGCTAGGAAAGAAGAAGAGAAGACAAGGCCAAAGACAGCACCTGAGAAATATACACTGTATTAGGACCTAAAGGGACAGAGTAAAAGATATATATACATCTCCTTGAGTTTCACATTTTTTCTGCCTGCTTTATATTTGCTGGCAGCTGATTAGGTAGTGCCCACCCAATTAAGGGTGGGTCTGCCTTTCCCAGCCCACTGACTCTAATGTTAATCTCCTTTGGCAACACCCTCACAGACATACCCAGGACCAATACTTTCTATCCTTCAATCCAATCAAGTTGACCCTCAATAATATTAATATATTTAGAAAACAGGAAGAGCAAACAGTAAGGAACTAGGAAATGAATGGCTAGAGAGCTAGGGAGTGGGAGCAGGAATACGTAAAGCGCCAATTTTTATGAGCCGGATACTGCCAACACACGATAAAACCAAAAGAAAAGCATCCCACACCTTGCAGAAGGTCAGTTCCAAAGTCATATCTTACCCACGGCACCAGCAAAATCCTGAGAAGCCACAAATAAGAGCCAGCTCCACAAATGACTCAGTAACAAAGTTTAAACATGTATGTGATCGGTTAGTACATTAAAAAAATATTTTCATTAACATTATTAGTAATAGCACCCCATAAGAGAAGAAGGGCACTATTAAGTAAACCCATATTAAATTGACAGCAGGTTAAGTTAAAAGAAAAAAAGACATGAGGGTTTCATAAAAGCAGTATAAGAAGCTGAAAAGAGCAATAAAGCAGGAAGTAAACCTAAATAAAAGCCCTGGTTCTATCACTATGATCAGATGCATAATCCAGGCATGCCACAAACCCAGCTGAGTCTCCAATGATAAAGTTAAGTGGAATAATCGATAAGTTTCTTTTCAACACCGAACTTCTATGAAAACCCATCAGTACTCAAAGAAAAAAGGAAATGCTCAAATATTGGGGGTATGCTTATA
This sequence comes from Cheracebus regulus, assembly GCA_963574635.1. Classification (NCBI taxonomy): domain Eukaryota; kingdom Metazoa; phylum Chordata; class Mammalia; order Primates; family Pitheciidae; genus Cheracebus; species Cheracebus regulus. Next base: position 7,038 of record CAUYQU010032146.1, read on the forward strand.
CTATGGTACACCAATACTGTCAAATGCTGTGAAGATGTTGAAAACAATGCTGCAGAAGACTAACTTCATGGAAACATTCTTAGTGTTGTTCATTCATTCGACCAGTTTGTACTACATTCCTAGTAAGTACTAGGACAGGCTAGGGGTTATAGAATCAAAGAGGAATAAGACATGAATAAGAAGATTATATAGTCTAGTAAACAGTCAACAACAACAACATATAAAGTTATAAATGCTATGATAGAAAAAGAAAAAGCTGTCTTTATTTATTTGGGTCTTTTTTTTTTTTTTAAAGATAGGCCCTAAGTCTGCCACCCAGGCTGGAATGCAGTGGCACAATTATAGCTCACTGCACCTCGACCTCCTGGACTCCCACCTCAGCTCCATGAGTAGCTGTGAGTACAGGTCATTGCCAAGGTCTGATTGCAAAAGTTCACTATGCCATCACACTTGGCTAATTTTTTGTATTTTTAGTAGTAATAGGGTTTCACCATGTTGCCCAGGCTGATTTCAAACTCCTGGCCACAAGTGATCTGCCCACCTTGGCTTTCCAAAGTGCTGGGATTATAGGCAAGAGCCACTGCACCTGGGCTTAATGCAAAGGGGAGTTCAAAGATGTTTTCCAGAGATAAGACTATCAAAGCCGACATCTGAGTAGCCAGGCCAACATGGAATATGGGGATGAGAGGCCCAAAAGCTAGGAAACAGCCCAGAAGGGATTGGAAATAACTAGGTAGAATGGTAGAGAGAGATGACAGAAGAGAAGTAAGCCACTGAGATTTTAAAGAGTTTGTATGTCATTCTAAGGAGCCCTTGAGAACACAGATTTACATGAAGAGATACCTATGAAATATCTAACTGTAGATTTCTGATAGGCAAGTGGTTATAATAACATTAAAAAGTTAGGCCAGGTGCATGGCTCATGCCTGTGATCCCAGCACTTTGGGAGGCAGAGGCAGATGAATCACCTAAGGTTGGGAATTTGAGATCAGCCTGACCAACATGGAGAAACCTCATCTCTACTAAAAATACAAAATTAGCCAAGTGTGGTAGTACATGCCTGTAATTCCAGTTACTTGGGAGGCTGAGGCAGGAGAATTGCTTCAACTGGGGGTGGGGGGGGCGGGGGGAGGGCGGAGGTTGTGGTGAGCAGAGATCACACCACTGTACTTCACTTGGCCCAAGAGCACTTAGGCAACAAGAGGCAAAACTTCATCTAAGAAAGGCATATGATTAGATATGCAGATTTGGGAGTCCCAATAGAGATAGTAACTAAGCCACCAGACTAGATAAATTCAACAGGAAGTATGTGTGGTCACCACAAAGGTGACAAACAGAGCCAAGGACACCTCCAGCACATCAGCATTTAGGAAAAAGGCAGAGGAATAAAGACCATTCTTAAATGTTAAATGATAAGATCAAGTATGTAAGCATTTTAAAACTTTATTTAGGTATGTTTAAAACTTACTTATACACAGAAAAAAGACATAAAATGTTAACAGTGGTTATATTAAGGGGTTAAAGATTACAGGTGACTTTACTTCACAATCAACAGAATGAATGCAAAATTAGAAAATAGTAAATTTATGTTTCAAGGTTAAATGAGTGTTTCCTCCTATTTCACAATCAGTTTTAAATGACTGGTTCTTAATCAAATGATGATAAAATCATGGAAAAGCTGTTACTATAGATAAGAAGGCTTTTAAGATTTCTTTTAATACAACCAGTTTAATTGTATAGATATAAATCCAGAAGTAAATTTCAAAGAAATAAAATTACTTCAGGGGTGGGGAGAGCTTGCTCTTTAATAATCTTAAAGCACACGTACTACCATAATTACAATGGTATTGTAACACAACACATAAACTTTCCCTTTCTCTCCCTCCCACCATAGGACTACTTCCTGGACAATCCAGGAAGTACTTTCTCCTGCTAGATGATGGCTCAGTACCTGCCCTACTCTTCTGCTGCAGGTACATATGTCACCATATGTACCACTGACCTGCATTTATAGCCTGCACACAGGGTAAGGCAAGTCCTGTTACTTTCCAGTGAGGTATATTTTTTGTAAAGTTTGTAAAGCTTCTATTTATGCCTAGTGTTCCATTATTGGAACGCTAAGCATGTGGGAGTTATATCCTACTGCTCAAGGTCATCGCCAAGGTCTGATTACAAAAATTCAAAAAATTCCAACCTCCAGCATAAATGGGTTAATGGCACACTCCACAGGACAAAGAACACCATCTTACAATAACTATGTGATATTGGAAAATAAACACATCTGTCTTCTCCCCTACTGTCAGACGCCCCAGATGGGAGGAATTCTGATCTCCAAAGCAGAGCAATTACTGAGCCATGACCCAGAAGTGACTGAGAAAAGAAAAAATGGCACTTCATGGACCTATAGTAAAAGAAAAGACACACAAACAAAATATAGGTGCCAAGTTTTGGTCGAGAATTCTGACTAGGCTTGGAAATCAGTGACTTCAAGTTAAAGTTTTATGTTAATGTTAATACATTTACTGACAGACCACCTTAATAAAGATAATGAATCTCAAAGAAGCCCACAAGTAGATGTCATTAAATGACAACACATCATGACATAGTTGGTTTTTATGTTTTTTTGTTTGTTTGTTTTTGAGACAGAGTCTCACTCTTGCTGCCCAGGCTGGAGTGCAGTAGTGCAATGCCAGCTCACTGCAACCTCCACCTCCTGGGTTCACGCGATTCTCCTGCCTCACCTTCCTGAGTAGCTGGGATTATAGGTACCCACTACCACACCCAGCTAATTTTTGTACTTTTATTAGAGATGGAGTTTCACCATGTCGGCCAGGTTGGTCTTAAACTCCTGACCTCAGGTGATCCGCCTGCCTCAGCCTCCCAAAGTGCAGGGATTACAGGCGTGGGCCACTGCGTCTGGCCTTGTTTTCTGTTTTTGTTTTAAAAGCTCTGGCCTTGGAGTCTGAAGGCCCAAGGATTCTATCACTAACTCACTGAGTGAATTTTGGCCAATCAGATGACCCATAGGTTTAATTTTGCCACCTATTGAAATGAGAGCACTGGGCTAGATTAGTGGCTTTCAAGAGTTTTTGGACTATGAGCCAAAGCAACAAATACAGTTTACACTGGGGTATCTGTACATGCAAAACACACAAAAGTTTCATGAAACAACACTTTTTTTTTTTGATAGGAAAACCTATTAGGTAAAATAAACATATTTTTACTACTCGATTTCATCATTAAAAAAATGTTAATGGCAACATACGGCCCACAACTAGTAGTTTCAATAATACTAGAGAATCTCTAAGCTTCATTTATTTGACTCTAATTGTATTCAATCACTTAAGTTATTTAATATTTTGCAATCAGCTACTAGGTGCTCAATTTTCTTTGTCCGGTGTTTTCATAAATGGCAACTATTTGTTACTGATGTATACTTACTTTTCAGCTTGAAAACCAGTGCTAGGTACACTTGGATCACCCAACTAGTTGACATATTAGGTTATTGTGAAAATCACGAGGTAACTTATGTGTGCGTAAACATTTTGAAACTGGGTTTCAAAATGTTTACGCACACATAAGTTACCTCATAAGATTTAGCCAAATACACAATAAAGCAGCCACTCAAAATCTTTATGTAGCTGTTTTTAATATTTAAGACAACGGAATGTAACATGCAATATTTTTTCATTTTATCCAAAATGTAAATAGCAAAACTACCTTTTAAATATGTGTGCTTTTTAACATATCCAATGCATTTGGAGAGGAACCTCATGTCAAAATGAGACAAACATACAAAAGACTTAAATGTATAAAATAAAACCGGGGTACATCTTAAATGCATAAAATCCTGGGGCTAGACACATCAGGAGTCCTAGCAACTTTACAAGGTCAAAAAAGATGTGATTTTTTTTCTTCCACCACCTACATACAACATATACATATTTTTTTCCTCCTACCACCTACATAAACTTTGATTTTTTTAAAAAAAAAAAGTCAAAAAGACAACTAGAAAAAAAAAATTACAAAATGAGAAAAGGCAGTTTTTCTTTTAAAAAAAAAAAAAAAAAAAAGCTGTTACCAAAAAATGTGAGGTTTTTTTTTTTTTTGAGTCTTGTCACCCAGACTGGAGTACAGTGGTGTGATCTCGGCTGACTGTAACCGCCACCTTCTGGGTTCATGCAATTCTCCTGCCTCAGTTTCCTGAGTAGCTGGGATTCCAAATATGTGCCACCACATCCTGCTAATTTTTTTTGTATTTTTAGTAGAGACAAGGTTTCACCATGTTAGCCAGGCTGGTCTTGAACTCCTGACCTCAAGTGATCCACCCACCTCAGCCTCCCAAAGTGCTGGGATTACAGACATGAGCCACTGCCCCTAGCCCAAAAAATGTAAGTTTTTTTTCTTTTGAGATGGAGTCTCATTCTGTTTCCAGGCGTGATCTCACCTCACTGAAACCTCCAACTCCCTGGCTCAAGTGATTCTCCTGCCTCAGCCTCAGCCTACCAAGTAGCTGAGATTCAGGCACGCGCCACCATGCCCAGCTAATTTTTGTATTTTTAGTAGAGACACGTTTCACCATGTTGCGCAGAATGGTCTCGATCTCCTGACCTCGTGATCCGCCTGCCTCAGCCTCTCAAAAGTGCTAGGATTACAGGCATGAGCCACCGTGCCCAGTCCAAATGTAAGGTTATGAAAGAGATAACACAGGTAAAAATAGCCTCAGTGCTGATGAAGGTTTGAGACACCACTATACACTGCTGGGAGTAGAAATTGTTAGAAACTTCCTGGAAGGCATACGAAAACAGGTTTTCAAAATGTAAAAAGTACATATGAATGGCCTGGAAATCAGTACAAATATCTACCAAAGAAATAAATTTGTGAAAACGTATGTGAAAAGGGTGACTATAGAGAGACCTGTCTCCAAACAAACAAAATACAAAAAACAAACAAACAAAATCTTTATTAACATGAAAAGATGCCCACAATATACTCAGATTGTAAAACAACACTATGATCTTTTTGTTTAAAAAAAAAAAAAAAGCAAATCTTACACAATTCAGTAAGATATATACCAGAACGTGAATAGTATCTCTGAGGTATGATGAGATCCGGCAGCCAGCCCATACAGTCCCTTCAAGAGAATTAGAAAAAGGCACCTCTCCTGGCAGACATATACATCCCCAGAGGCACAGAGCTCTCCGAACTGAACTTGCCTTTGCAAGAGCTAGAAAGTGCTCCAGGCAGACCCAACCATGCTCTAGGGTACACAGCCTGGCAAACTGAATATGGATTTCCGCCTCCTCTCACAACTCCCTCACCTATCCTTAAGAGGGATACCCTTACACTGGGACAGGTTTATGGTTAATTTTCACCTATTTATGCCATTCTTCATTGGCTTACTATTATTACAATAAACAAGAAATTTACTATTCACTGATAAGAGAAATATTTATCGATTTTTAAGAGGATCGGCTTAATTCTTCCAAAATGAATCCCAACTTCACTCCTACTACTTTTACAGCCCTGACACATTGCCCTATACTTATTTGTGCACATGTTATCTATTTAAATACATAAACCCAATCAAATCAAATCTCTGCCCTAGGTCATATGATACAAAGGTTGAAGAGCACTATCTGCAGTGAGAAATGTCATTCTAACACAAAGTGGAGTTACTCCGTTCTGGAAATGGGGAAAGGAGAAAGGGAGGAAGGTAGCCTATCAAAATTAATCCCTTTCCACCACTCAAAAAGGTCTTCAGCAAAAACTCAGTACACTCTAGAAACAAGCAATTAAGGTTTTTAATTGTCTCTTTTGTTCCCATGTAAGTCTGGATGCAAGATTTATTTCTTCATCACACTAGTGGGTTCCCAAAAGAAGACAGCAATTTAAATAAAAATCATGAGTGATTACCATGCAGTTAGGCAAGGCATCTGTAAAATAATACAACCGCTGGACTAGGATTAAAGGAGAACTGGGTTCTTTTCCTGGTTTTGTGGAATATGTAATTTTACACAAGGCAAAAATCACAACCTCTCTGGGTCTCTTTTTTCTCATCTCTAAGGTGGGGGCTGGGGTAAAAAAAATCCTCCAAGGCCCCTTTCAGCTTGTGATAAGACTTCAAGTCGCCTTTTCACCCTGAAGGAGTCCATTTCAGTCCGCAGCCACAGTGTATTTTCCGAGCCCTAGTTAATTTCTCCATGCTGCTCCTAAAAATGTTGTGACCAAATAGTTCTAAGCTCTCGAGATTGACTCCCAGTCAGAAAGAAATAGTCTTTCAAGACCCACTAACAGTATGTTTCAAAAGGATTTAAAAAGGTAAAATTAGTTTACTTAAGTATAAAAGGGTGGTAAAAAAAAAAAAAAAAAAAGCTCTAGCCTGTATTCAGAGACTGATACAATTTCAGAAAAAAAAAGGCATCCTAAAGCAGCTCTACATGGTAGATGGTTTAAATATTTTAAAACAAAGAGCTCACGCATATAGAAAAAAAAAAAAAGCTGCTAACATACAACCATCACTCTCCTGTTTTGAAAACACAGAAAAAAAAAATTGTGTTGTTCAGACAGGATTTACTTTCCCCAAAGAAGCAAATTTGTAAGGAAAAAAACCTCTGTAATTAAAAAGGAATCCGGGAGGAACCGACCTTTTTAAGGGCCTTTTCACTGTCCAAATTCAAGTGCATTTTCTTGTACAATGTACTTCTGTGATTAACTCACCGCTACACGTTTAAGCAACCCACACTCACACTTAACACTCAGCCTCACTCTTCCGACCGGTCGGGGTGGCAGCGTGGACGAGTCACAAGATAGCGGCGGGAGTGGAAATTTCCTCTCCCCTGGAGTGGGGCAGGGTCTGGCTTCTACGAACCACTCAGCGGGCCGCGCGCCTCCGCCAGGGCCTCTCCGGCCGGAGCGCTCCGTACAAAGGAGGCCGGGGAGCTTGGCTCCCGCACGTTCGGGGCCGGGCCCCAGGCAGGGGTCGCTGGGCGGGAGGCCCGGGCAGCACGTGCGCCCCACTCCCGGCTAGGAGGGAGGAACCGGCGCGGCGGGCCGCGCTGCCCCGGGAGCGAGCGGCGGCCAGTCCTGCTGGCCCGGCCAGCAATGAATGGGGCCGCGCTGCACCGCCGCCACCGGGGTTAGGGTCGGGCGGTCTGGGGCCCCGGCGCGGGGAGCCGCCTCCCGCCTTTCCGTTCCCACCTGACCCCGCCCGGCGCCCCCCGGACCGCGGCCGGCCCCGGACGCCCAGCTGCCGCCCGCTCACCCCAGCTCTTGGCGGTGCGCCCCAGGAACTCTCCGGTGGTCGGGTTGTAGATGAAGAGCTTCCACTCGGCCAGGCACTGGTTGAGGGACTTCTTCTCGTTCTTCGTCATGGTGTGCGCGCGGACGGCTGGGGGAGCGGCGGCCGCGGGGATGGAGGCGGCGAGGGCAGCGGAGGCGCGTCCCAGCTCCGGCGACGCAGCCCGGCGACGGCAGGGGAGGGTGGGACAGCCGAGAACACCTCCTCGTTACAGAGAGTACTCTAGCCGACTGCGCCGCGCCGCGCCGGGCGGCCGTTTGGGCCGCCGCAGCCTGACGTCTCGGCCCATCGCAGCCAATCCCAGCGCTGCTCGGCCCGCGCCGCCACCGCCTCCCGCCCGCGGTCGGGGCGCTGCCTGAGGCGGCGAGGATGCCCCGCCCAGCCCGGCTCAGCCCCGCCCCGCAGTAGCCTCCGGGGTTCCCTCGGCCCGGGTCAGAGGAAGCGAGAAGTGCTTTTAAAAAGCCGAAGGTTTAGTCGCACGCAAATTTATAATAATAGCAAAAGGCGGGCGTCCCCGCGCCGCAGGTTGCTCAGGAGGAGGACTAGGGTTCCCGGGCGTTCCCGGGCGCCGGGGCGCTGAAGAGATGCTACCCGCGGCCGGCAGGCGCGGAGAGCACGGAAACGACTCCAGTCTGCCCGCGGCGTCCTCTCCGGGGGAACTTAACCGTCCCCTCCCAGACCTGCCTCCCCGACGTCCCCAGGCGCTCTCTGGGCTCTCTGCGGTTCCTACAGGACGCTCTCTGGGCTCTGTGCCGTTCCTACAGGACGCTCTGCGAGGGATCGCGCGGGCCTCCCACAGTGTACACCGTGCACTGCTGTTCCGAGAACATCTTCGCTTGGCCCGTTTTAAGGATTCAACCCGGAGCCTCGGATCAACGGGAATTCCATTATAAATAAGCCAGTGAATGGAGTATAATTTTTCTCCGGATTCAGTTGACTTTATCAATGAAATCTATATACGTGCTTTCCCAAGGCTCCCGGCAACTGAAAACTCCCAGCGTTTGCCCAGACGCTCCTATTCTTAACCCACAGGAAATGGACACTCGTGAAAGGTCCACGCCTGTGTAGCGTCGCGGGCTTTTCGTCTTCTCCCCCGTAGAGATCGCGGCCCTTGGGCGGAGCTGAGGGTGCGGGTAGCGCTTTTCCCCGCTAGATGGAGCTGACGAGTACGGGGGCCCTCAGACTCCCGCGACAGGGTAAAAGACTTAATAGGAGTTTGCACAGAAGGTGCTGGTTTTTGTTGTTGTTGTTATTTTCTTTATATTATTTTGTTTTGTTTTTAGAAAAAAGAAAACAAGTGCTGCCTCCGTTTTATTAGCAAATAAAAATTATGAAGAAATGTAACAGCCATTTTATTATTTGGAGTGATGAATTATAATCTGTCTGGAAATTTAAACAGCCTGCAAATGAATAAATTTCCCCTTTTCCTCACTTTTCTTACCAAAGTAAGCAATGATGAATTATACCTTCCACAAATGGAAAAGTGGTAAAATATATTCCTGTAAAGTGCTTTTTTTACTATTAAAAAAGCTAAACTTACCATTGTGACATTGAAAAGAACCAAAATCCATTTACGTTTTCAACTAATGACACCAAAAGATTTATATTAGCATTTTGGAGAGTTTGGCATGAAATCAGTATTAGAAATAGCAAAGCACCATGCAAGCAGACTGGAATGTACTTCTTTAAATCATAGGCAAGATTGAAAGAACTAAAGAATGGAAGTAGTTGACTATTTTCATCTCATTAAAAATATAACTACAGGTTAGAGGAGACATAAAATACTGGTAGAGTTGATAACAGGCTTTTTCATTTAGGTAAGATGGAAGATATTTAGAATGAAACAAAACCTGTCTGCTTCATTTACATTAAGTATATATGTGTATGTGTGTGTGTATGTGTGTGTGTATGTGCTAATGATAAGCATGCTTTAATAACTAATTACTTGGCACACAAAACGTGGTAAAGAATATTATGAAGTAGTGTTTCAAAGAGATTGGCTGCTGTCAAGGATTTGTAGTTTGTATAAGTTTAATGGTCATTAATATGACTTTCATACCTAGTGCTTTGTGGTTTTCCAAATAAGGATTTAAATACAAATATAATTCAGTAAGCAGTTTTGAAACCTATGACTAGTTCAGTATAGTAACTAGATCCAACAGATTTTAGTTTAGTGAAATTTTACATTCTACTCCAAAACATGGAAACTATTTGTTTCTCTGATATGTGGTAAGTTGAGCATTACCTGGAAGAGAAAATCCCTTATTTACTGGGAACCACCGGCCTACCAAGTATGAGCAGATGAAATATAAAATTTAATCACAGTTACATTCTGTCAGTTTATTTTACTCTGTTTCTCCTTTGAAGGAGAAGTTACTTCACTAAATAAAATACAGAATGCCCACTTAAATTTAAGTCCAGATAGATGATGGATATTTTGTTGGTATGTATTTCATGCAATAACTGGGACATAGCTCTCCCTACCCAAATTATTCCTGTCCAAAATTCAAATTTAACTAGCTATCTTCTTCTTCTTGTTGTTGTTTAGAGATGGAGTTTCAATCTTGTTGCCCAGGCTGGAGTGGAATGGCGTGATCTCGGCTCACTGCCACCTCTGGCTCCTGGATTCAAGCGATTCTCCTGCCTCAGCCTCCTGAGCTGGGATTACAGGCATGTGCCACCACACTCAGCTAATTTTTGTATTATTAGTTGAGACAGGGTTTCACCATGTTGTCCAGGCTGGTCTCGAACCCCTGACCTCAGGTGATCCACTTGCCTTGGCCTCCCAAAGTGCTGAGATTGCAGGTGTGAGCCACTATACCTGGCCTATGTTGTGTTTTTATTTGCTAAATCTGACAGCCCTATTTGTGGAGGATACTTGGGAATTCCACAGTAATAATAATGATCTCTTATAAATAATTAACTAAGTCCCGGGCCGTGTACTACTTGCATAGTATGATTTATTTCTCAGTCTTCACAAATACCCTAATGGGGAGGTACTGTTTCCTTAATTTTGTATATGAGAGAATTAGATTTACAAAATTGTAATTAATTTTGTAATTAATTATCTAATTACAATTATTGAAATTAGAAAAATTAACTCATCCATGGTTAAGAAGCCAGCAAATGACAGCACCTGGATTCAGATACCCACCTCTCCTCCACTACCCAATACTATTAATACCTCCGCAGTAGGCCAGGCATGGTGGCTCATGCCTGTAATCCCAGCACTTTGGGAGGCCAAGGTGGGCAGATCACAAGGTCAGGAGTTCAAGACCAGCCTGACCAACATGGTGATAACCCCATCTCCACTAAAAATTAAAAAATTAGTGGAGTGCGGTGGTGGGTGCCTGTAATCCCAGTTGAGAGGCTGAGGCAGAACTGCTTGAACCCGGGGGGCAGAGGTTACAGTGAGCCAAGATTACACCACTGAACTCCAGCCTGGGTAACAGAGAAAGACTTCATCTCTAAGAGAAAAAAAAAAAAAAGAATGGCAGATCATTGCGTTAATGAAGCTGGGTGTGTTAAAAAAAAAAAAGAAATTTTTTTTTTTTTGAGATAGGATCTTGCTCTGTTGCCCAGGCTAGAATGCAGTGGTGCAATCAGAGCTCTCTGTAGTCTCCACCTCCTGTATTCAAGTGATCCTCCTGCTTCAGCCTCCTGAGTAGCTAGGACTACAGGCATGCCACCACATCTGGCTTTTTTTATTTTGATATGGAGTCTTGCTCTGTTGTCCAGGTTAGAGTGCAGTGGCACAATCTCGGCCCACCACAACGTCCGCCTCCCAGGTTCAAGTGATTCTCCTGCCTCAGCCTCCTGAGTAGCTGGGATTACAAGCGTGTGACCCCATGCCCGGCTAATTTTTTTATTTTTAGTAGAGATGAGGTTTCACTATGTTGGCCAGACTGGTCTCAAACTCCTGACCTCGTGATCCACCTGCCTCAGCCTCCCAAAGTGCTGTGATTACAGGTGTGAGCCACCGTGCCCGGCCACATCTGGCTAATTTTTATTTTATTTTTGTAGAGATGGGGCTCTCGCTATGTTGCCCAGGCTGGTCTTAAACTTCTGGCTTCACTTCAAGCAATCCCCTTGACTTGATCTCCTGAAATATGGAATTACAGGTGTGAGCCACTGTGCCTGGCCAAAAAGAAGCTTTTTATCTGAGGAAGTCTAGCCCCTTTAAATTATCAGGCCCAGAGAGGCATTGAAGTTAAACACATGAATGAAACTCCTCCTTGAACTAAATCATTGTCTCTTGAAGCCACTTCATTTCTGTAAACCAATGAATTCGTGATGAACAACTTTTGCAATTGTCCCCTTCTCCTGATTCATCCTATTTTCTTTAAAAACTTGAGTCTCTCCTTTGTTCCCTGGAGCACTTGCCAACACAGCCTGGGCTGCGCTTCTCAACCTTGGCCTAAATAAACTCTCTATATTAATTTTGCCTAAGCTTCTTTCTTTCAGGTCGACAGGTGATGGGCATGTGAGGTTCATTATACTTTGTTTGCTTTGTATATGCTTGAAAAAAAACACATTTTTGTGGTTCTTTTATTTGAAAAATAACCAAGAGAGGTATAAATTTGGCTGGGCATGGTGTCACATGCCTGTAATCCCAGCTACTTGAGAGGCTGAAGCACAAGAATCACTTGAACCCAGGAGGCAGAGGTTGCAGGGAGTTGAGAGCGAGACTCGGGTCTCAAAAATAAAAAGAGGGTATAAATTGAACACTTTTAAAAGGAGCTATTTTAAAAATCTGACCTCATAGGAAACAGATAATTCTGGGAACATAAGAGAACTTTTCTTGCATTCTAAATAGTGACCACAGGAAAGTTTAAGGAACTATTTCATCCACAAGATAAGTTGATTATATCTATGTAATCAACATATATATCTATACACACACTCATGTGTATATATGTATATTAGGATCAATCAGTGACATGAAGAAAGTTATTGGAAATTAAAAATATAATTGCTAAAATTAAAAAGTCAATGTAAGGACTGAAAGGAAAGGTCTGTGGAATCTCCCAAAGCATAAAGCAGAAACACAAAAGGAAATAAAAATATTTTTAGAAGTCCAAACACGTTCAGTGTTAATCCAGGAAGGATGCTATTCAACTAATAGTTCCTGGATTGACACTACATGTGTTTTCAGAAGACAGACAAGAAAATTCAGGGGAGAATATGATGAGAGAAATAATAGGAGAAAATTCCCTAGAGATAAGGAAAGGACAGGAGTCTTCAGACTGAAAGAGTGTTCTGGTGCCAGGCATAAGAAATAAAAATAGACATACTTAACCATAACCTTTTGATGTTATAGTATAGAAAATACTAATAGAAGATCCTGAAAGCTTCCAGAGAGCAAACAACAGGCCAACAACAACAGAACAAACATCTGATCAGCACCAGTTTTCCCGTGACACTCAGGGCAGAAGACAGTGGAGTGCCGCCTTTAGAGGAATAAGGCTTGGAATACCATACCCAGCCAAGCTGCCACACATTTTCAGACATGTCAGAACTCAGAAAGCCCGCGTCTCATAAAGTTTTTCTGAAAAAAAATCAATTAAGAGTGGATCAGTAAAAAGGCAAAAGAGGCCAGGCACGGTGGCTCACACCTGTAATCTCAGCACTTTGGGAGGCCAAGGCAGGCGGATCAGAGGTCAGGAGTTTGAGACCAGCCTGGCCAATAGGGTGAAACCCCATCTCTACTAAAAATACAAAAATATGCCAGGTGTGGTGGTGTGTGCCTGTAGTCCCAGCTACTTGGAGGCTGAGGCAGAAGAATTGCTTGAACCCAGGAGGCAGAGGTTGCAGTGAGCCAAGATTGCGCCACTGTACTCTATCCTGGGCAACACAGTGAGACTCAATATCAAAAAAAAAAAAAAAAAAAAAAAGGCAAAGGAATCCAAGAATTAGAAAAACTTGGAATCCAAGAAAAACTAGTCCTAACCCAGGAGTGCAATGTTGGGCAGGCCTAGAATGACAGCTGTCTGGCAGGCCAAGCGAGCAACTGGTTTCCAACAGAAGAATGCCTGCGAGCAGAAAGTGGAGCCCATGCCACGGAGTGTGGGATTAAGAACCTGGATAAATTTAGTCCTGTGGTGAAGGCATGTGCTTCTTTTGTTAAGAAGCAAAATGAAAAGCAATTAAAAACAGCAGAAAACTGTGTTCCACATAGAAAGCACACTAATTGAGTGTGTGAAGATGTGATAATTTAACCCTGATGTTTCATGCATCCTATTTCTAGTGGCATAGATTACTGATAGAGATTTACCTTTTCTAACTGATGCGCTTTGTTCTGCCGTGAACCCTATTTACATAACCAAAACAATATAATTGCAGTTTATTCACTTTCAATACTTAGGATCAGCAGAATGACCAATCCTAGAGCAAAATGTCCATGTTGCAAACTCTGACAATATAAAAGTAATGGTGGAGCTGACAGAAGGCTGGAGGTCTATGGAGAGCAGAGAGGTGAAGAAAGATGTGGAAATGTTCATTTCTTTTTCATACATAATAGGGATTTTAGAGATCCTGTTTAAAGATGGTGGCCCAGGCGTGGTGGCTCATGCCTGTAATCCCAGCACTTTGGGAGGCCAAGGCAGGTGGATCACTTTAGGCCAGGAGTTCAAGACCAGTCTGACCAATGTGGCGAAATCCCATCTCTACTACAAATGCAAAAATTAGGTGGGTATGGTGACATGCACCTGTAATCCCAGCTACTCAGGAGGCTGAGGTACGAGAATCATTTGAACCTGGGAGGCAGGGGCTGCAGTGAGCTGAGATGGTGCCACTGCCCTCCAGCCAGGGCGACAGAGTGAGACTCTGCCTCAAGTAAATAAATAAATAAAGATGATGGAGCTGGAAGCAGAAGTTTTAAAATTGTAAATATCACCAACAGAAGAGAAAATAATACTATGATTAACAAAATGTAAATGGAGGATGAAGTGGAACAATATACAAGTAGCTCATTTATCATATCAGAGACTTAATAGTGTTTGACGTTGACTAATAGAAAAATAGTCTATTACTTAGACTATTAGACTTAGAAAATGTTACTTAGAGCTAAAGAGAGAGCAGATGAAATAAAATTGGAAAGGATTGAAAGATCTTGGATGTTTTTCTGGTGGGATAGAGGCAGGATATGTGTGCTTTTCATTTTTAGTCCTTTTGTACTTTGATTTTTTAAAAATTGTGTATATGTTGTATTACTTTGGTAGTTTAAGTGGTTGGGAAAAATGTAGGTTAGTGTAACTGGCTCCTCCTATTATAAACTCTGAGCCTTACAATTCCTAACTATATACTTTTTTTTTCCTCCTTAAAGATTAAGTTTGGCCGGGTGCGGTGCTTCATGCCTGTAATCCCAGCACTTTAGGAGGCCGAGGATGGAGGATCACCTGAGGCTAGGAGTTCAAGAATAGCCTGGCCAACCTGGTGAAACCTCATCTCTATTAAAAATACAAAAATCAGCCAGGCATGGTGGCGGGTGCCTGTAATCCCAGCTACTCGGGAGCCTGAGGCAGGAGAATCATTTGAACCTGGGAGGTGGAGGTTGCAGTGAGCCAAGATTGCACCATTGCACTCCAGCCTGGGAAACAAGAGCAAAACTCCGTCTTAAAAATAATAATAATAAGTTATTTAGTAACAGGATGAGAACTAACATTTAAATAAACGGAGTTACTAGCTATTAGGTGAAACCAAATGAAATTTTGACCTATGAAGATAGTAATTTCATATGATTCAACTTATATGCTCTCCTCATTAAAAATTATAAATGGGGCCAGGCACGGCAGCTCCTAGCACTTTGAGAGGCTGAGGCGGGAAGACTGCTTGAGCTCAGGAGTTCAAGACCAGCCTGGACAACGTAGTGAGACCTTTTCACTTAAAAACAACAACAACAACAAAAAAAAAACGACAACGTATAAATGAAGCCAAAACTACAGTAGCTATGGACTCCTATCTTTTCGTGTTCCATCTTTATGTGAACAAAGACGTCTCACACATAGTGATCAGGACTCATTCCTTCTATTTGAACAAACAAGGGGCTTCTGGGTATGTCTGCTAGACAACGCTTAGGGGAAAGTTGGAGCAATTCAAAACTTGAATTCAATTTCCTAGTTGCCAGGATTGTGTTATCTGATTTTATTAAGAAATAACTGATGGAGCAGTGTGAAGAGGCAAGAATGACCCCCAGACCAACCATAGCCCGCACCTTGCTGCATCCCACGCCTCCATCCTGCCACCACGCCCAAGAGAAAGTCTGAAGGGGGTGCTAAAGGAGAAAAAGCCAGGACGAAGGACAAACCACAGAGAAGGTCTGTGAGGTTGTCCGCTAACCCTGCTCCTCCAAAGCCAGAGCCCAGGCCCGAAAAGGCCCCTGCAAAGAAGGGAGAGAAGTCACCTAAACGGAAAAAGGGAAAAGCTGATGCTGGCAAGGAAGGGAATGAACCTGCAGAAAATGGAGCTGGCCGGGCGCTGTGGCTCACGCCTGTAATCCCAACACTTTGGGAGGCCAAGGCAGGCGGATCACAAGTCAAGAGATCCAGACCATCCTGGACAAAATGGTGAAACCCCATCTGTACTAAACATAGAAAAACTAGCTGGGCATGGTGGCCGGTGCCTGTAATCCCAGCTACTTGGGAGGCTGAGGCAGAAGAATCACTTGAACCCAGGAAGAGGAGGTTGCAGTGAGCCGAGATCGTGCCACTGCATTCCAGCCCAAGTGAAAGAGCGTGCATTTTTGATAACTGTGTACTTCTGGTGACAGTACAGTTTGAAATACTATTTTTTAAATCAAGTTTTATAAAAATGCAGAATTTTGTTTTCTTTTTTTTTTTAAGCTATGTTATTTGGACACAAAACATTTCATTGTTGTTTTAGGGGGAAGGGACATATGTCCCTAATAGAATGTCTCTGAAGCTGGATTGATGTGGGGAAAACACCTTCCCTCCTAGTTTTGAGAGACTTCCTCTTGGCTCCCAGGAGGAGGGATTCCCTGACTTTGACACACATGGCCACCTTGGCACAAAGTCTTGTGGTATGGAAAAACAAATTAGTTTTTATGTCCTCTTCTCCATTTCCATCTTTCAGCATAGGCTTAACTCCCTTAAACCCAGATACTTGTTGGAGCCTGATCCCCAGTCATTGGTTACCCGTGTGTCAGGCAATCTAGACTTTCTGGTGATACCACTGAGAAGGCACCCCTCAAAAGAGCAGTGGTTCCATTTCTAGATTGTGGATCTTCAGATAGATTCTGACATTTGCATTTCACTTCCTGAAAGTCAGGACTGGCTTGTGAAAAGTTGTTAAACAGCATGCTAAATGTGAAATGTCAACCCTCACTCTATACTCTTCCTGTTCAGAGCATTGGATGAAGACTTCATTGGCTTTTACAGTGGCTTTCTGATTTTTGGTAATCTGTTAAAGAACAAAGTGTGAATGTTGTTGTATACTGTTAATGATTGTCTGTCAATGTCCTGCCTGAAATACCATGATTGTTTATGGAAAGTATCTTTAATAAAACTGGATACAGTTTGGCTGGGAAAAAAAAAAGAGAAATAACTGACTAACAATTTAACAATTAAACAGTTCCTTTTCCTTTCAGTTTGACATTTTGTTTTAAGTGGAAAATAATTGTATCAGAGAAGTGACTATGTTCTTTTAAGCAGGAACTACCTTTCACAATCTTATTAAGAGGAACAGGAGAGAAATTTAAATGTCTAGGCAATATCACAACATTTCCTAAGAGATTTGGTAATGTCTCCAGGGCTGTGGGAATTCAAGTTCCTTGATTCTAATTATTGTGTTGCAACTGATTCCTTCTAAGACCATAGCTTAATTACTTTCACACAAATCACTATCTCTAATGCACTGTATACAAGTACATAACCCTACCTTACTGGGAATATTATGAGGAAAATTATCTTTTGGTTAAATTTTGGTTTAGGGGTTAGAAAGTATCCATAAATACATATTATGTTTCAACTACCTGCAAATCACATGTGCTTGTATTAGTCAATGATTTTTCCATAGCAGAAAACAGAAAACAAAATTAAATTGACTTAAATAATAGGGGAATCAGCTGGGCGTGGTGGCTCATGCCTGTAATCTCAGCACTTTGGGAGGTCAAGGCAGGTGGATCACGTGAGGTCAGGAATTTGAGATCAGCCTTGCCAACATGGTGAAACCCTGTCTCTACTAAAAATAGAAAAAAATTAGCCAGGCTTGGTGGCAGGCACCTGTAATCCCAGCTGCTTGGGAGGCTGAGGCAGAAAAATTGCTTGAGCCCGGGAGGTGGAGGTTGCAGTGAGCCAAGATCATACCACTGCACTCCTGTGTGAGACTACATCTCAGAAAAAGAAAGAAATTTACAGGTGATGAATGTTGCTGAAAACTCTAGAGGTGGCCGGGCGTGGTGGCTCAAGCCTGTAATCCCAGCACTTTGGGAGACTGAGGCGGGTGGATCACGAGGTCAAGAGATTGAAACCATCCTGGCCAACACAGTGAAACCCCATCTCTACTGAAAATACAAAAATTAGCTGGGCGTGCCTGTAGTCCCAGCTACTCAGGAGGCTGAGGCAGGAGAATTGCTTGAACCCGGGAGGCGGAGGTTGCAGTGAGCCGAGATGTGCCACTGCACTCTAGCCTGGTGCCTGGCGACAGAGTGAGACTGTCTCAAAACAAAACAAAACAAACAACAAGAACAACAACAACAACAAAAAACTCTAGAGGTTATTGGCTTTAGGAAAGTTTTGATCCAACGCCCAAATGACATAAACAAATCCTGAACTCCTGCTTCCCATTTATTGATCCATCTCCTCAGCGTTAATTTCCAAAAGCTTCAGAGTCTACATGCTTTCAGGTTCAAATCCAGCAGAAAAGAGAGACTTAGCATTAACAGTAGCTTAAAAACATTTTTTTTTGAGGCAGCGTCTTGTTTTATCACCCAAGCTGGAGTGCAGTGGTGTGATCGTGGCTCACTGCAGCCTCAACCTCCTGGGCTCAAGGGATCCTCCCACTTCGGCATCTTGAGTCTGGGTGGATATCACCGCACCTGGTTGATTTTTAATTTTAATTTTTAATTTTAATCTCATTTTGTAGAGATGGGGTCGAACTCCTGACCTCAAGTGATTCTCTCACATCAGCATCCCAAAATGCTGCGATTACAGGTGTGAGCCACCATGCCTGGCCATCAGTAGGTTAAACAAAACATCCGAATGTAGTCTCGCTGGCCCCCGCTTCCCTGACTTGGGTACTGTGTTCATCCTAAACTAATCATCAAGGACCAGAGAGAGGGAATGTATTGATTAAAGTCAAGCCCAATAGGATCTAATCTTGACCTTGGGGGTGGAGTCAGTACCCCTCAAACACATCATGTAGAAATTTGGAATACTGTTAGGAAGAGGGAAGGCAAGATAAATCCTACAACATTCTATTTATTATTTATTTATTTTTATTTTTTGAGATGGGGTTTTGCTCCTGTTGCCCAGGCTGGTGTGCAATGGCGCAATCTCGGCTCAATGCAACCTCCGCCTCCTGGGTTCAAGCGATTCTCCTGCCTCAGCCTCCTGACTAGCTGGGATTACAGGTGCCCGCCACCACACCTGGCTACTTTTTTGTATTTGTAATAGAGACAGAGTTTCACCATGTTGGCCAGGCTGATCTTGAACTTCTGGTCTTGACCTACCTACCTTAGCCTTCCAAAGTGCTGGGATTATAGGTGTGAGCCACCATGCCTGGCCACAACCTTCTATTTAAATGCCTTAAATAACTAGCATCTCAACCTAGAGTCATTCATGCATTTGTTAACTCATTCGACAAATATCTTTTCAGGGCTCACTCTGTGCAAGGTCTCGACTCCATTTCCAGGCTCTTCTTTAAGAGCAAGCAGCAAGAACTGATCCTCAGGCTGAAAACAGAATTATGACAGTGATTAGGCAAACAGGCTTCCCAAGAACTTCCATATTTTTAGGCTGGTTCCTTACATTTTTCAGGTATCTAGGAAAGGAAAGGAAATAGCCATCCACCTTCCCACCGGCCCTATCAAAGCACACTTCCCTGTTGCATTATTATCATTCACAATTTAGAGGGTTATAGACTCCTCCCAACCTATCCACAGCCCCGCCTTAAGCCTCTTGGGCTATATTCACTAAGCTCCTTTCTGGATACAAGATATACAATGATGGTTTGACATTGACATTTAAAAACAAACTCTTTTTTTTTTTTTTTAATGTCCAAAGAAAGATAAGCACATTCTACATCTTGAAAGGGATCATCCCTTACCTAGGTTAAGAGGAAGAGTAGTTAGAGCATTTAGTGGTTGGACTTATGTGTCACCTAAGTCCTCTGTGGAGCTAGATCAGACAACTCAATCTCTCTAGCATGTGAGTTATACTAAATGGGAAAGAACAGGAAATGCTCATATATATTTTGGATGTTGCCACTGCCTAAGCAAGAAGCTGCAAGAGAGGTAACAGGTGATTAAGGCCTCTCCCCAGGCTCCTTTTGGGAAAGCAGCCTTTGGGAAAACACAGGTAGAAAATGAGAGACATGTACAACTAAAATGCTTCATCCATGCTTTGTCCGTGTCTGCCCTGTTCACACAGCATTCTGAAATAACCAAATGAAGCTGCCCTATAACCAGAAAGGTCCTCGTGATTGTACCATGGCCTGGTTTTTTTTTCTTAAGTGCTAAATCTGTAGACTCTGAGAATAAATCCATTTGTATTTCTTTTTCTTGGGGAAAGAAATGTTTTGGTGCTCAACGGGATGTCCTGATCCTCTTCGTGTGGGCTTTGGTGCTTGTTCCAGCGTCCCGGGTTGAGGGCAGGCACAACTAAAGTAAAGGTAGAAAGTGACAGAAGAACTGAAAAAGGGAGGCCAAATTGGAAAACATGAGAATGACACTAGCAGGCCTGAGGATTCGATTTGGGAAAATGATAGGAAGAAAAAGTCCTTTGAGTCTCACTGGGACCCAAGTGGAAACCACAGGAAGCATTTTAATGGCAGTCTCATACATAATGTCGTGGGAGGAAATGGTAGTCCAGTACAAAGGTGGGATCTTATTTCTATGACAAATGAAAGCTGGCCACAAAGAAACTCAAATCCTAGCTTTGGTCTCCATCTTGGCCTCCTGTCGTGTTCAGTGGGACATCCCCCAACAGCCTGGCTTCTGAGCTGACACAACCACTTGCTGCCTGTGGCCTTTGGGGATGGACTCTATCCAACAGGCTAGTACGAGGAGAGATTGACTTCCTTTTGTGGTTCCCAGATTTACACATAGAACCGATCCTCAAACTGTTACTTTGGAAGCTAGAACAAAGTATTGACTTGCCAAGTCTCTGTACAGGGGGCTTAGTTACATGACGACCTTCAGGTACTTTGGGCTTCTTAGACGTGTCAGCCTTCTGAAGTGAATGTGTTTTGATTTCTGGGGTTAACTTTGGAGTTGGAAGGTGGGTGCACACACCAAAAGGCTTGTTATCTTCATAATTCTTTTCCAGGGACATTCTCTCTTAGAACCAGGAAATAAAGGGGTCTTCTTTTCATAGCAATAGTCTATCAGTCTTTTCTCATAGCAATTGAGATTCTGAGGAAGCAGTTAATATGTGTGGTGTAATAAATGTGACTTGAAACTTCTGCCTGTCTCTTAACTATCCCCACCTCCTCTCCAGGCTCAGCACTTCCTTCAACATGGGGGTCCATGCTTAGGATAGGATTGGTTTCACTCCATCCTGCTGCTGCCTTGACCTTACTTTCCAGGTTTATAGTAACTGGTGTCTGCCTTACCTTCCTGTTCCTGGCTGACTCCTGCTCTGTTCCTAAGTCTCTGGTAATTACAGTCACCTCCCAGTTTCTCAATGAGGCGGTTGTTCTCTGTTCCCTCCAGTAACTGGATTCGCCTGACCTGGAGTGCTAAACTCATAAGCCTGAGTCATTCCCAGATATCTCAGATCACCTTGGCATGGAATCATTTGTCCACTTGCCTAACAGAGTATATGAGTGCTCATATTTTCACCTTGGGCATAGATTTAACTTTACCTTAATTTTTAAAAGCTTTTAATTAGCAGAAAAATTCACATCTGAATTATTAATTTGTTGAATGCCCTGAATCTCACTGGAAATAACTTGTTAATTGTTAACACTGAATTGCATCAGCTGACAAGAACACAAAAAAGATGGGTTAAATAAACTGAACTATCACCTAACACCTCATAACATAAGCAAAAGGAAACAATATCCATGTGATATGAACGACAACCAGTGCCAGCATTCAACAATATGTGAACCTGCCGTAACAACCATTCTGGTCAAGACTCCCGTTTTAGTTTTCATGAGACCAAAAGTTTAAGAATTCAGAATCGTGGTCATCCCTATTGCCATAATCATCTTGCTGTTTAAAACAGGAGGAAAATACAGCATTCAATGCCTGGTGGAAAAAAAAAAGAACAGGAAGAAACACCGTTGCTATATTCTATTTTGTCTCTAAGTTACCTTGACAGAAAAAATGAAATGTGCTTTAACTTCTCCGAAAAGACCTTGTTTGGGCTGGGTGTGGTGGCTCACGTCTCTAATCTCAGCAATTTGGGAGGCTAAGGCAGGAAGATTGCTTAAGGCTAGGAATTTAGGATTTGAGACTAGCCTAGGCAACATAAGGAGACCCCCCACTCCACAGAATTTTTTTTTTAATAAATAAGAACTTGTTTGGAGTATCTTTTCTTCAAGACTGAGGTTTCTGTCTCTGTCTTGCCATTGAAACCACTCAATAGCTTGATTTCAGTACTGTATTAAATTTAAAAGAAAAAAATCCCTTTTAAAATAGTGTATGAGAGTATCTAGTTATAGTATCAAAATTATGTAAGAACTAACACATGTGAAATAAGCTAGAAAGTGAACTTTTTCAGGTCTCAGTAAACCATTGATATTAGCTGGGGCATAGTTATGCCATAAAAGTTTAGCAGAGCTCACATCTTTTATTTAGGATGCTTTCAGCTGCCAGTAACAGAAAACCAAAGAAAAGTGGCTAATAAAACAAGAATATGTTTTTCTCATGTAGGAGGTCCTGGAGTCAGTTTAGTGCTCAGCAACACCATGGAGAACCCAGATTCTATACATCTCATCCTCAGTGTATTACTGTCCATGTGCACCCAAAGGTCACAAAATGGCTGCAGCAGATCCACAGGGCAACATCCCAAAGTAGGGACGGAGGTGAGAGGGAGGAGCAGGGGCTCCTCGCTGACTCTCTCTTTTTTTTTTTTTTTGAGATGGAGTCTTGCTCTGTTGCCCAGGCTGGAGTGCAGTGGTGTGCTCACAGCTCACTGCAATCTCCTTCTCCCGTGTTCAAGTGATTCTCCTGCCTCCTGAGTAGCTGGGATTACAGGTGCCCACCACCATGACCAGCTGGAAAAGTTTCCTTATCAATAAAAAGAGGTCAGGTGTGGTGGCTCACACCTGCAATCCCAGCACTTTGGGAGGCTTAGGTGGGTGGATCACCTCAGGTCAGGAGTTCAAGACCAGCCTGTCCAATATGATGAAACCCCATCTCTGCTAAAAATACAAAAATTAACTGGGCATGGTGTGTGGGCCTGTAATCCCAGCTACTCAGGAGGCTGAGGCAGGAGAATCACTTGAACTCAGGAGGCGAAGGTTGCAGTGAGCCGAGATTACACTCCAGCCTGGGTGAGAGAGCGAGACTCCATCTCAACAAAATAAAAAAAAAAAAAGAAAAAGAAAACTTTTCCCAGAAGTACATACCCTCTCTTTTTCTGTCATCTCATTGACCTGACCTTAGCCATATAGCATCTGTAGCTGAAAAGTGATGATCTGCTCTTGGTAAACTCTCCATCTTTCATATTATGTGGGGTTCATCTCCTCCTTGAACTCTTGGTAGAACTTTACCTTATGGACCATTCAGACTTGTTTTCTTTTTTGAAGGTAGATCTTTGACTATTTCTTATATTACTATTGATAAGTTCAGGCTTTCTGTTTCTTGAGTCAATTTTGGTAATTTATATTTCTTTAGAAAGCCATTCTCCATGGTCTGGATTTTCAAGTTCATTGGAATGAGGTTGCACATAGCATTTAAAATATATTAAATCTCTGCATCCTGTTTTCATTGCTGATGTTATTGTGTCTTTTTTCTTTCTCTTTTTTTTTTCCTGGTTTATACTTGCCAAAGGCTTTCTATGTTTTGAGCTTGTTAAAACATCAAACTATTGTTTTTGGTTTTCTATTTCATATTATCTATTTTATCTTTATTAATTCCTTCCTCCTACCTTCTCTGGTTTATTTGTTATTTTCTAGTTTCTAGAGTTGAAAGCTAAGTTCACTTATTTTCAGCCTTTCTTGCTTTTTAACATCTGGATTTAACATTATAATTTTCTTCCTGATATTCTGTTATTTCTCAGAGTTTGAGATGCTTTGTCCTCCTTGTCACTGATTTCTAAATAATTCTACTGCCCACCCCTGTGGGAAAATTACCCCCACTGATACTAGACTTCACCATGTGACTCGCTTTAACCAATAAAACATGAGTGGAAGTGCAGCCCACAATCTGAATTACAGTGTGATTCTATCGTCTTCTTTTCTTTCTACCACAAGACTGGTAATGTCCCACACAGGGCTGTCTCTTCAGCCTGCACACCAGATTGCAGGTGACAAGGAGACTGACAGCTGACCTGGTATGGAGATGGAGCGAGTGAGGAATCAGTCTCTTGTAAGCGCCTGATACAGTCTTCAATTCTCCAGCATGCATTTATCCAGTATAGGAAGAATAAAAATGTCTTCCTATATAGCCAAAATAACAGTTTCACATCTAACAAAATTAACATCCAGTTCTTAATATTATCTAATTTTTTTTTTTTTTGAGACAGAGTTTCATTCTTATTGCCCAGGCTGCAGTGCAGTGGCGTGATCTTGGCTCACTGCAACCTCCGTCTCCTGGGTTCAAGGGATTCTCCTGCTTCAGCCTCCCGAGTAGCTGGGATTACAGGCATGTGCCACCATGCCTGGCTAATTTTCTATTTTTTAGTAGAGATGGGGTTTTTCCATGTTGGTCAGGTTGGTCTCAAACTCTCAACTTCAGGTGATCAGCCTGCCTCAGCCTTCCAAAGTGCTGGGATTACAGATGTGAGCCATGGAGTCCAGCCTATAGTTATGTTTTTATTTTATTTTTTTTGAGGGGCTGTGGCAGGAGAGCTGCTCCCAGTACAGAGAAGACAGAGAAGGGGTGATAGTTATGTTTTTTTATCTCCTGTGACCAGAAGGTAACCCAAGTGCTGTAACTTTGGTATAGCATGAGTAACCAGTGTCCCATTCATAGAGTTTAAGGGTCAGCTGATAATCCTTGCCTGAATTGATAATTTCCTGAGGTACTACAAATGATTCTTTCAATGTAAAGTAATGGTATAAGTGTAAATGTAACCTATACATGTATAAATGTAGAGCTTTCCCTTCTCGTCTGGGGCCATTTTGGTTTCTGCAGTAGAGTTGCTAATGGAAAGGCAGGATGAATGCCTACTTATCCACTCGTAAAGTAAACAGTTGTTTCAAATGGTGACACAATTTTTTTCCCTGGCTTTCTCTTGTTATAGAATTCTGGATTTTCAGAGATTTGATGTGTTTCCATCGACTACAAGAATTATTATTTTTTTTGAGACAGAGTCTCACTCTTTTGCCCAGGCTGGAGTACAGTGGCATGATCTTGGCTCACTGCAACCTCTGCCTCCCGGGTTTAAGCAATTCTCCCACCTCAGCCTCCTGAGTAGCTGGGATTACAGGCACTTGTCACCATGCCTGGCTAATTTTTGTATTTTTTAAGTGAAGACAAGGTTTCATCATGTTGGCTAGGCTGGTCTCAAACTCCTGACCTCAGGTGATCTGCTTGCCTCGGCCTCCCAAAGTGCTAGGATTATAGGTGTGAGCCACTGCGCCCAGCCCCCAATGAAATTACTAATCCTAGTTGAATTCTTCACATGGGGAAATAAAAGCACAGAAACCAAAATCATTGGACTCAGTCCCTACTGAGTCCAATAAAAAGGGGAGAAAACACAAGACAGGCAGACGACAGCCACAGGTCTCTGCCTGAGAGGGGCACGGGGCATCACTACAGCAGATCACTGCAGCAGAGATCTGATTTGTCCCTTCCTGTAGCAATCCAAAAACAGAGGACCACAAACAATGTTAGCTCTTAGAATCACCCCCAAAGCATCATTGTTCACCTAAACGGCCAAACCGCTTCACCAGTTCACAGCCCTTCAAGTCAACACACTGTGTAGGTGAGATAAAGAACTAGTTACATACCTTCAGTGATTAACAATCTATTTGGTGCCAGGCTGTGGTGGCACACACATGTAGTTCCAGCTACTCAGGAGGCTGAGGCAGAAGGATCACTTCAGCTCAGAGGAGTTGGAGACCAGACTTGGCAGCACGATGAGATATTGTCTCTAAAAAAAATAAAAATAAACAATCATTTGGGAATAGGCATTCAGTTAACAAATATTTACCGTTAAGACGATGGGACAGTATGGTTAGGGACGATGGCACATGCCTGTAATTTCAGCACTTTGAGAGGCCATGACGGGTGGATTTCTTGAACTCAGAAATTTGAGACCAGGCTGGACATAGTGGCTCATGCCTGTAATCCCAGCACTTTGGGAGGCCAAGTCAGGAGTTAGAGACCAGACTGGCCAACATGGTGAAACCCTGTCTCTACTAAAAATACAAAAATTAGTTGGGTGTGGTGGTGCATAGTCTCAGCTGCTCCAGAGGCTGAGGCAAGAGAATTGCTTGAACCTGGGGGCAGAGGTTGCAGTGAGCCGAGATTTTGCCATTGTACTCTGGCCTGGGTGACAGAGTGAGAAAGAAAGAGAAAGAAAGAAGGAAGGGAGGAAGGAAGGAAGGGAGGGAGGGAGGAAGGAAAGAAAGAAAGAAAAGAAAGAAAGAAAGAAAGAAAGAAAGAAAGAAAGAAAGAAAGAAAGAAAGAAGGAAGGAAAGAAAGAAAAGGAAAAGAGAAGGGAAGAGAAAGGAAAGAAGGAAAGAAAGAGAGAAAGAAAAGAAAAAAAAGAAAGAAAGGCAGGAAGGAAGAATAAAAGGAAAGGAAAGGAAAGAAAACTCAAGACCAGCCTGGCCAACATAGTGAAAACCCGTCTCTACAAAAAAATACAAAAGTTAGCCAGGGTTGGTGGTTATAACTATCAAGCCATGGGCATTACTGAGACTTTGAAGAGGAAGGAAGCCCTTCTGTCTCTAGAGGTCTTCAGAGTTACCTTGAAAGAGATGGAGTTGGAGTGAGACTCTGAAGACTGGGTGGTGGTTTATTGTATGAAGATGGGGTTGGGAGGGTGGTACCCAGCCCGTGGGACAGGGAGTACTAGCAGGAGAGGACAGAGAGTTTTATATAGGATTATAGGGATATAAATTTTGGTGTTTTATGGCCAGGTTATATACGCCTTTGAATTCCTGCCTAAACATTTAGATGGATGTTGTAAGTAATAGGGAACTCCTGTGGGTTTTTCAGAATAAGGGGGAGGGAATGGTGGGCAGGTTCTTGAATTTAAGTTGTAAGGATCAAGTTCAGAAATCCACTCTCCCCTTCTAAGTTATTGATAACTAATACAGAAGAATCACTGAGAAAAATAAAGTGAAAAAGGCCACCTCCAGGGCAGTTTGTCTGGATTTGCATTAGATGTGCACACCTAAGATCCTAAATGCAGAATACCTCCGGAAGGATGCAGGAGCCACTGGTGGCTGTGGTGCCTCCCAGTAGAGAAACTGGGTGCCATTTAGTCCAAATCACTGGTTACAGTGATTCTGTGACAAAATTATCTAGATGAGGAAGCAGCATTTAATTTCGTTTTGGTTTGGTTTTTAATCACAAGAGAGGATGGGTATTGTACAAGAGCACAGGACGTGACGTCAGGGGGTCCATGTGACCCAGCCTCTGCTGCCTTTCTATCACTACATGTGATTATGTGACCTTAGGAGAGACACAACCCTCCAAGACTCAACTTCCTCATCTGTAAAACAAGGACAAGAAAATGTCCCTTACAGGGGTTTAATGAGAACCCACAAGAAGATGATATAAAGCACTATGTAGGCTGGACGTGGTGGCTCATACCTGTAATCCCAGCACTTTGAGAGGCTCAGGTGGGTGGATCACTTGAGGTCAAGAGTTCAAGACCAGCAAGGACTACATGGTGAAACCGTCTCTACTAAAAATACAAAAATGAGCTGGGCGGGTGCCTATAATCCCAGCTACCCTGGAGGCTGAGGCAGAAGAATTTCTTGAACCTGGGAGATAGAGGCTGCAGTGAGCCGAGATCACACCATTGAACTCCAGCATGGGCAATAAGAACGAAACTCCACTAAAAAAAAAAAGCACCATGTAAGTAAAACTTTGAAAACAATAAAAAAAAAAAAAAAAAAAAGAGAGAGACGGTCTCACTATGTTGCCCAGGCTGGTCTCAAACTCCTGGGCTCAAGTGATCTTCCTCCTCAGTCTCCCGTAGTGCTGGGATTGTAGGTGCAAGCCACTGTGCCCTGCAGAAACTTTTTAAAAATGATTAAGTCAAAAAGGTGTCATGTTCTGGAAATGCCTTGAACCCTGCAGATTCAGTTCCGATTTTTAAATGGGGACATGCAGCGCCAGTGAGGTTAACAGGCAGACCTGGCAGGTGCAGCCACTGCTCAGCAGAGTTCCTCGGCATGCCAGGCGTGGATGGAAACTCCAAATTTCCATCACAAGGCATCGAATTTCCCCTCTCTAAGACCAAATAACTAAGTGATGTTTACAGATTATGCACAGGATGAAGCTTTCTGAGAGGCTGTGTGTGCTCGTTTTATGTAGCCATAGGAAACAGAAGAATCGCCTGCCTCCTTCCTCAGCCCGATTCCTTCCCAGCGTCAGGCCCCGGGCACAGTCATATTTCAGAGGAAAGCCTGGTGAGCTCTTGAGTTTCTGGTGTGAGGTTTGGAGAGGGATTTATGGGTTGTCGCCTCTGGAAAGCAAACCATACTACAGAGCACTAACTTAATTGTTGTGCCTAGGAGGGTCTGTGTAGATTTCTTACTATAGACAGCATGAACAGAAGCTGTTGGTTCTCAGGGAACTGCTCTGGAAATGATGTAAAAGAATGGATCATTCCTCGTTCTGCCATTCATAGACAAGTCTCTTATTAGGCAATAGGAAAAGTCTGTGCAATTTTATCAACGGTAATCTGGAAAGTAGCCACACCCTCATTCCAGAACTTCCCTCTTCACACACAAAGCTTTTTCCTTTTGAAAATGAAATTTGTATTCTATTTATAGGAAGAAATGTGTGCTTCTTTCTCAAACTATTGTCTAAGATTAAATCAATTTCACGTTACCTCCAAACTGACTCTTTCTTCTGAGCAGCAATATAAATTTAGGTGGACGCAGTGAATTTTGCTAGTGAATCATGTCCTAGAACAAGGGCAAAACTTTATAATAAATTGCCTTCCTTCGTCCAAGAGTAAGGCCAGATTGGAGGCACACACAAATGAAAGTCAATAGGTGAAGGAAGAAGATAGAAACAAAGCAGAAGCCAGGTGCGGTGGCCCACGCCTGTAATCCCAGAACTTTGGGAGGCTGAGGTGGGTGGATCATTTGAGGTCAGGAGTTCGAGACCAGCCTGGCCAACATGGTGAAACCCTGTCTCTACTAAAAATACAAAAATTATGTAGGTGTGGTGGTGCGTGCCTACAATCTCAGCTACTTGGGAGGCTGAGGCAGGAGAATTGCTTGAACCTGGGAGGTGGAGGTTGCAATGAGCTGAGATTGCACCACTGCACTCCAGCCTAATGACAGAGTGAAACTCTGTCTCAAAAAACAAAACAAAACAAAAAACAGAGGAGAAACAAGCGTGCTTTTAGTACAATGTGAGGAAATTATTTCACATAGCCATTTCGACATCCTAAATATTTTGCAGGTAGAGACGGTCCCTGGCTTACAATGGTTTACCTTTAGGATGGCGTGAAAGTGATATACGTTCAGTAGAAAGCAATATGATACTCTCTCGACATGCTTGGCCACGCCGTCAGCCACACCACGAACTGTGTTGCTCAGCTGCAGGTAACGTAAGAATGCTGATTGCATTTAAGGTAGGCTAGGCTAAGCTTAAATGTTCGGCAGGTTAGGTGTATTAAGTGCATTTTCAATTTATGATATTTTCAACTTACCATGAATTTATGGAGATGTAACCCTATTATAAGTTGAGGAGCATCTGTATTTCAATATTTGATATAACAACCTTATGAGATAAATGTTATTCTTATCCCCAGTTTAAACCAAGGGGCCAGTCACGGCGGCTCACGCCTGTAATCCCAGCACTTTGGGAAGCCGAGGTGGGTGTATCACCTGAGGTCAGGAGTTTGAGACCAGCCTGACCAACATGGAGAAACCCTGTCTCTACTAAAAATACAAAAAATCAGCCAGGCGTAGTGGCACATGCCTGTAATCCTAGCTACTTGGGAGGTTGAGGCAGGAGAATTGTTTGAACCTGGGAGGTGGAGGTTGCGGTAAGCCAAAATCGTGCCATTGCACTCCAGCCTGGGCAACAAGAGCAAGACTCCCTCTCACAAAAAAAAAAAAAGTAAACCAAGGAAACCTCAAATAGAATGGTTAAATAATTTACTTAAGGTCATGCACTAAAACCTATTCTCCATAAGCACACTTCTTCCCCAGACACCCTTTCAAATGGGGCCTTTTTTCTCTCCCATGCACATCTTGGAGCACTGGCCTGGAGGTGAGGGAGGTATCCTCATTTCCCCCAACTGCTGCTTCAAGACCACCCTCCCTCTCTCCTTAAAAGCATTCAGCTTTGAAGCTGTCATCAGAATATTTACTAAATATTCAGCTTTGTTGAATCAACCATAGGCTCTGGGGTCACTGCTCTGAATTCCTTGAAATGTTCCATTCCTTGTCACTTCAGATTCATGGTGACTCCACAGTCTTTCCAAGTGCCCCACCTGCCACTGCCTTGACCACCTTACCTCCAACAATGTGGTCTTTTCCCGCTGGACCTCTGCTGGAGGCTGGCTCATTGCTCACCAAATCTGTTTCCTTTCCTTTCTGGGCTGACTGCATATGCCCTTCTCCTTTGTAGGAATGGCTTCATGACTGAGTTCTGGACAAATGGATTTGAATCCTTTGCTTGCTCTCTGATGATTTGCCAGCCATATGGAGGAGATGCACTGGAGGGTTCTGAGGTCCTAGAACAGCGCTGTGCAATAGAAATGGAAAGCAAGCCACACATGTGATTTTAAATTTTCAAGTGGCTATATTAAAAAATGCAAAAAGAAACAGGTGTGGCTGGACGCGGTGGCTCATGTCTGTAATCCCAGTACTTTGGGAGTCAGAGGCAGGTGGATCATTTGAGGTCAGGAGTTCGAGACCAGCCTGGCCAACATGGCGAAATCCCATCTCTACTAAAAATACAAAAATTAGCCGAGCGTGGTGGTGCATGTCCAGCTACTCAGAAGGCAGAGACAGGAGAGTCACCTGAACCTGGGAGGTGGAGGCTGCAGTGAGCTGAGATTGCACCACGGCACTCCAGCGTGGGTAACAGAGTGAGATTTTGTCTAAAAAAAAAAAAAAAAAAAAAAAAAAAAAACCCAACAAAACAAAAACAGAGGAAATTAATTTTAATAGATTTTATTTAATCCAGTATATAAAAATATCATTTCAACATGTTATCAATATAAAAATTATAAATAAAGTCTTTTATTTCCTTTTTTCATACTAAGTCTTTGAAATCTAGTGTGTAATTTACTCTTACAGCACCTAACATTTTAAATGTGAAGTTTTCACTAAAAATACTTGATCTTGGCTGGGCATGGTGGTTCACACCTGTAATCCCAGCTTTTTGGCAGGCTATGGAGGATTGCTTAAGGCCAAGAGTTCAGGACCAGCCTGAGCAACATAGTGAGACCCCATCTGCACAAAAATAAATTTAAAAAATTAGCTCCGCATGGTGGTGTGAGCCTGTACTCCTAGCTACTTGGGAAGCTGAGGTGGGAGGATCGCTTGAGCCCAGGAGTTGGAGGCTGCAGTGAACTGTAATTGTGCCACTGTACTCCAGCCCAGGCCACAGAGTGAGATCCGCCTCTCTTTAAAAAAAATCACAACAAAAAATTGATCTGTATTTAATTTTTGTTTACAGTAAGGTGAAAGCAAGTTTACTAAGAAAATAAAGAAACAAAAGAATAGCTACTCCATAGGCAGAACAGCCGATCTGTATTTAACTTTATAAAGTAGTTGCACGTATCCAAATTGTTCCAAACATACTTCCAAAATTTTTAATTAAAATTTAAATTTTTAAAACAAAAAATTCAGTTTCTTAGTTGCACAAGTCACGTTTCCAATGTTTAGTAACCACATGCAGCTGGTGGCTACCGTATTAAGCAATGCAGTCCAAGCTGCCATGGAAAGAGCTCAGGACCCTGAATGACTGTAGGGAGCAGACCTCCACCCCACCAACAAGCACTGGGTTGTGATGTGAACAAGAAATCACCTTTATGTGCTGAGCCACTAAGAATGAGGGATTGTTACAGCAATCAGCTTGTACCAGTACATGACTGTGGCTAGCACCCTCCATGGTCAGACATTGTTATTACCAATGGCTCTGCCTCCTCTATAACCTCCATTCAATCCTCCTTCTTCTCACCTGCTATATCTTCAGTTCCTTTCTTCTAATACAGCAATTGTAGTACTGTGTCGGCCCCACCCTCCTTTTTGCCCATAGGCCCTCATGATCCGCTTTTACTCTCTTAAAACACCCTCAATTCCTTGGCCCTTCCTCCTTTGACTAGGAATTGTAGCAAAACTGCAGCTGGGGTGAAGCGTTTCTACCTATACTCAGCTGAATGTGGACACAGAGAACCACGCTGACTTTCCTCACTTTAACAAGCAAACACGTTGAATTCCTTTTGCTTTGAATTCAAAGCAAATTAGCAAGGAAAAGATTCAAAGCACCTTAATGAAAAGAGGTCATTTGGATGGTAAAGGAATCATCATCCGGCCTTTCTTTAGTGCTGTTGGAAATTCTCCTCTATTTCCATTCTAGAATGCCCTTTCCCAATTTCTCTTCTCTTCAGCCCTTCCTTCTTCCTCCCTGTCCCCGACCTGCTTATCAGCTTCTGCCTGAGCTGCCTGTTTCCAGCAAGATATCAGCAATCAAAAGAGCCACTCAAGGTCAGGTGTGGTGGCTCATGCCTATAATCCTAGCACTTTGAGAGGCCAAGGCGGGTGGATCACTTGAGGTCAGGAGTTCAAGACCAGCCTGGCCAACATGGTGAAACTCTGAACATTAGTCAGGCATTCGGCACATGTTTCTTATCCCAGCTACTCAGGAGGCTAAGGCAGGAGAATCGCTTGAACCCAGGAGGCGGAAGTTGCAGTGAGCCGAGATCGCACCACTGCGTTCCAGCCTGGGCAACAGAGTAAGACTCTGTATCAAAAAAAAAAAAAAAAAAAAAAAAGACACTCTATGTACTTCTGCAGCCACTCAACCAACCTCGGCGCTGGAGCCCATCCCCTCTCACCACTCACACATTCCAGCAACTGTGCCTCTTTCTCCTGAATCATTTTTGTTTTGTTTTAGATTTTTAAAATATGTATTTACTGTAAATTCAGTGTAGAACACCAATCTAAAATATGTTATTTGGTGAACTTTTGCATATGAAAATCCCTGCATTACTGCCACCCAGATCAAGCTATAGAGCACTTCCAGTAACCCCGAAGGCTTCCGCACATCCCATTCAAGCAAGTACCCAGAATATTTATGCAGGGCTTCACGTTGCTACACATTAGATGGTGTCTAACACCAGCATCCTTGCCCTAACACAGGCCAGTTGAAGACTGCTGTGTGTGTGTGTGTGTAATTTCTTCAGCCTCTAGTTTACCTGACTCATTTTCTTTTAGATGGAGTCTTGCTCTGTCGCCCGGGCTGGAGTGCAGAGGCACGATCTTGCCTCACAGCAACCTCTGTCTCCTGGGTTCAAGTGATTCTCCTGCCTCAGCCTCCCTAGTAGCGGGTGTACACACTACAGGTGCACACCACCACGCCCGGCTAATTTTTGTATTTTTGGTAGAGACGGGGTTTCACCACGTTGGCCAGGCTGGTTTGAATTCCTGACCTCAGGTGATCCATCCGCCTCAGCCTCCCAAAGTGCTGGGATTAGAGTCATGAACCACACCTGGCCCACTTGACTCATTTTCTGTTTGAGGCCTGGAAGCTGGTTTTCAACCCTGTTCTTTATTTTTTTTTCAACCCCGATCCTTGATCCAACCTCTGGACTAACTCCTTTTTCCTTCATCATGACTGTATATCCCTTCTGGGTTTGCCACAATCCACCAATAAGACTTGGACACAGAAAAGAAACTGGGGCGAGTGAATTCAAGTTGCAGATGGGCAGATTTCAGCTCCATGAACTGAAGCAGGGACCCTGTCGCTGGGCATGGCAAGAAACAGCTGCAGGGCCACCTCTGGGCATGAAGTGAAGGGAATTCCTGCATCGTGAGGGAGCTGAAAGCCATCATCTTGACAATTTCTTCCAAATCTAATCTCCCATGGGACCCAGAACTGACCATACAAAGTGATCTAGGGTGTCAGTCAAGGACATGATGCTTTATGCTGATGATCCATTTTGCGTTCCAGAAAATAGTGACAGAGTTCCAGATTTAACTATTTTGACCCTATTTCTTCGGCTGTGAGAGTCAGGAAAATAAAAATACTATGCCACAGGGGTTACTGTGAAAATTAAGAGATGTTTGTTTTATAAATTGTAAAGCACTTGCAAATGTAAACAAGCCTGGAAGGAAATACACCAAATTTAGTGGTGGATAGTGGTTATTCCATGGAGAGGTCTTTGATGGAGACAGAGTGGTGCTTTTACCTTGTTTTCAGTGAGTATGTAATACTCTTGCAATAAAAAATAAAGTTTTATCACGCCTGTAATCCCAGCACTTTGGGAGGCCAAGGTAGATGGATCATCTGATGTTGGGAGACTAGCCTGACCAACATGGAGAAACCCAATCTTTACTAAAAATACAAAATTAGCCAGGTGTGGTGGCACATGCCTGTAATCCCAGCTACTTGGGAGGCTGAGGCAGGAGAATCACTTGAACCCAGGAGGCGGAGGTTGAGGTAAGCCAGGACAGTGCCTCTGCACTCTAGCCTGGGTAACATAGTGAGACTCTGTCTCAAAAAAAATAAAGTTTTTAAAATGTTACGTATAGGCTGAATGCAGTGGCTCACGCCTGTAATCTCAGCATTTGGGGAGGCTCAGGCAGGCGGATCACTTGATGTCAGGAGTTCAAGACCAGCCTGGCCAACATGGTAAAACCCAATCTCTACTAAAAGTACAAAAATTAGCCAGGCATGGTGGTATGCGCCTGTAGTTCCAGCTACTTGGGAGGCTGAGATAGGAGAATTGCTTAAACCCAGGAGGCAGAGGTTGCAGTGAGGCGAGATGGCACCACTGCACTCCAGCCTGGGTGAAAGAACAAGACTCTGTCTCCAAAAAAAAAAAAAAAAAATTACATATAGTATATACCAATTCTATAACTACATGTGAATCTATAGAGATATTTCTATAAAGATATATATTCTTTCAGGCTCTTTGCTCCTTTGGAATCGCATTATTAAATATCATTTTGTAATTTTTTCTTTTTTATTGTAAGCATCATTCCATGCTATTAAGCATTCTTTAATAACATTCTTATAAGGAAGTACAGACATCTACTTAAATGGTTCCTTACTGTGGCCATCTGGGTTGTCTCCAGTTTTTCCATATTATAAACAATACTGTGGTGCATATTCTCGTGCCTATTGTCTGATTATTTCCTTAGGATGGCTTCTCAGAAGTGGAATTGCTGGGTTAAAGGGAAAGGACATTTTCCAGGCTTCTGATTCTTATTACCAAAGTGCCCTCCAGAAACCCGGTACCAATTGTGTTCCTGCCAACAGTCTATTTTTGAGAAAATTTAAGTCCAGAACATTGAAACCATGGAAATTCAAGATAAACTGTAGCAGCTGGATTCTGTGTCAGATGAGCTGGGAAGCCCTGGGTTGAGGAGGGAGCCTCATGGGCTGGCTTGGATCTGCAGGGAAGTCTTACTCTACTCACCCTCCCTGTCTAGCTCTTTAGTAAGAAGCCCATTAGGTCAGATATAGCCTCTCCACTGGGACAAAGTTCACTCAGGCACCTTTTGGCTTAAGCAGGAAAGGAGGCCCTACCTTTAGCTTATCCAGCCCCACTTTCTCTGAGCCAGGTCGATGAAGCAAGCTGATAGTCCAGCCAGTCTAGCCAGCTTGGGGGCCTGTGGTTAGAATAAGCCACTTTGCTGCAGGCCTCATCACCCTTCTCTTCAAATTATCTGAAAACTGACTATAGATCAGATCCTACATAGAAGCAGAAGCCCAGATGGCAGGGGCTGCGGCCAGCCGCTTTACTTGTCCCCTCCTCTATGCAGAAATGGGACCCTTTCCCTGCTTAAGGCTTTTAAGAGCCTGGGCCCAGCCGGACGCAGTGGCTCATGCCTGTAATCCCAGCACTTTGGGAGGCCCAGGTGGACAGATCACAAAGTCAGGAGATCAAGACCATCCTGGTCAACATGGTGAAACCCCGTCTTTACTAAAAATGCAAAAATTGCTGGGTGCGGTGGTGGGTCCCTGTAATTCCAGCTACTCGGGAGGCTGAGGCAGAAGAATCGCTTGAACCCGGGAGGCAGAGGTTGCAGTGAGCCAAGATCATGCCACTGCTCTCCAGTCTGGCAATAGAGCCAGACTCTGCATCAAAACAAAAACCAAAAAACAAAAAAAAGAGCCTGGGCTCAGCCTTACCAGCAATGTCAGCTCAGCACCTTCTCCCCTGTTTCCCACCCACCAGACCTGGAGTAAATGAATAAGAATTCTCATCATGCTTTTAAGTATTTTTTTTCCGTTGTTATTGCTATTCTTATCAGAAGTCAAATCTGAGACAGAAAGGAAGGGAGGTCTCCGGGAAGTCTTTGACCTCCAATTTCTTCAATAGCTTGTGTTTCCCAGCTTGTACTGTACTGTTTTAACATTTCCAAGCTGGACAGCAGACAAAGTGGTAGGGTGGGGTAGTGTGTATGTGTGTGTGTGTGTGTGTGTGTGTGTGTGTGTCTGTGTGTGTAGTGTGTAGAGGAAGCATTGTTTCTGGACAGCAGAGCATTAGAGAGTGCCTCTAGATTAGTGAGAAAGACCACTAGATTCAGTATACTAGAGGTCTTCAAAACACTGTTATTCATCACAACCCCAGATTGAAACAATCTCTATACCTAGTAACAGTAGAACAGATAAATTGTGGTGTATTTGTGCAATGGAATACTGTACAGCAATGAAAAAACCAAGTACCATTACACAGAATATGGCTGGCTCTCACAAACCTAATGTTGGGTGAAAAAGCCTGACATGGAAGAGCACATTGTATGACCCCATCGATATAAAAGTTCAATAAAGCTAAGTGTTTAGGGATGCCTATTAGGTGGCAAACTACAAAGAAAAGTAAAGCTGTGATTTCTATAAAATTCGAGGTAGTGTTTACCCTTGATAGACGAGAGGACAGAGGCTGTGATTGGGAAGGGGTGTGAGGAGGATTCCGGGTGCTGGCGATGAGCTATTTCTTGACCCGAG
Organism: Cheracebus regulus; assembly: GCA_963574635.1. Taxonomy (NCBI): domain Eukaryota; kingdom Metazoa; phylum Chordata; class Mammalia; order Primates; family Pitheciidae; genus Cheracebus; species Cheracebus regulus. Next base: position 44,015 of record CAUYQU010032146.1, read on the forward strand.
AGGTAGTTACACAGATGGGTTTCTGCGTTACAATAATCCTTTATGCTGCATCCTTATATTCCGTGCATTTTTCGGTATGAGTGTAGTTGTGTATTCTTGGGTCTGTATGTATTTAAAAAGATAAAGGGACAGCATTTTCCCTGGTAAGTCAAGAGTTGACTCGAATATTGCATATCTGCAGTGCACATCTGTGATGCGTATCAGGGCCTCCTCTGAGCCTGTGCTTTGTTAGGCCACTCTAGTGGATGACAATCAGTAAGACTGTGACAGGGCAGAGAAAGAAGATCGACCCAACTACTGAGCCACAAAGCTGTTCACATACTTACCTCCCTTAAGCCTCAGGGCATTTAAACTCAGGGCAGCAGGGTTCACACAAGAATAATTCCTGTTTAAAAAGCAGAGGATAATCTATTAGAAAGAAATTCCCATCTGTTAGAGTCAGATAGCCTGAGGTCAAAACTTGCCCATGCCTGAGAAATCTATAAAACCTAGCATAATAACACCTTTTTCTAGGGCTCAGGGGAGGAAATTTATGAGCTAGTTTGTAAAGTGCCTGACACATGTAGCTGCTCAATAAATGCTAGAAATATTATCCTCATTTTACTCAAGAAAGCACAGTGCCCAGCTGGAGTTGGAACTTGTGTAAGGTCATCTGTTAGCAAAGGGAGAGCTAGACATTCAAACCTCGGTGTTTCTCTCTTAGAGTCCAGGACACCTGTGACTAGCTGTGTCGTGGTGGGAGTCTAGACGGTGGGAGGTCTAATACAGTGAGAGTAGTGCACAGGCTGAGGTGGGAAGGCATTTCACATGGAATGTGACATTTGAGCTGAGGCATGTAGGCAGAAGAGTAGCACAGGCCCAGCTGCAGAGGTGGGAACATTCATAGTATCATTGGTGAACAGTGGGTGAATGATTAAGTCACTCAATTTATCCCAGTGTTGGGTTCCATATCCATGGAATGAAAGTAGGAATACCTGCTCTGCTTATTTCATTTCATTATTATTATTTTTTTGAGACAGAGTCTTGCTCTGTTGCTCAGGCTGAAGTGCGGTGGCACGATTTCCTCTCACTGCAAACTCCGCCTCCCAGGTTCAAGTGATTCTTGTGCCTCAGCCTCCTGAGTAGCTACAAACGCCCACCGCCACACCTGGGTATTTTTTGCCTTTCCATTTTTGTATTTTTAGTAGAGATGGGGTTTCACTGTGTTGGCCAGGCTGGTCTCGAATTCCTGACCTCAAGTGATCCACCTGCCTCAGCCTTCCAAAGTGCTGAGATTATAGGTGTGAGCCACCACACCTGGTTCCTCCTCTGCTTATTTTAAAGTGCTATTCCAAGGATTGAAGGAGAGTATATTTGAAAGTGTTCTATGAATTATACAAATTGTTACTTTACAGCATTATACAAATTTAAGAGAGAATGTGTGTGTGTATACGTGTATGTGTGTGTGTTTCGATACCCAGGGAAAATGTTAAACTTGGCATATGTGTGTGGGTAAAAGAGGAAATCATGATTTTACTTTTTGACTGATAGAGACCATTCCCAAGCCTGGGGCACAGAAAAATAAGGGAAATTCCTGGAAATACTGACCTGGAAGAGTCTTAGCACATCCAATGAAACCTAGAGTATAGAGATAATGTTACAACCTAGATATAGTGTTAGGCTAAACTTTGAAAATTAAAGTTTATTGTTAATAATGATAGAATTTTTAACACAAACTCTAGGATGTCCAGGATTTGTTGGCATTAAATATAAAAATGTAAAGGGGTGCCGGGCATGGTGGCTCATACCTGTAATCCCAGCATTTCAGGAGGCCAAGGTGGATCGATCACAAGGTCAGGAGTTTAAGACAGCCCGGCCAACACAGTGAAACCCCATCTCTACTAAAAATACAAAAATTAGCTGGGCATGGTGGCAGGTGCCTCTAATCCCAGCTACTCAGGAGGCTGAGGCAGGAGAATCACTTGAACCTGGGGTGGAGGTTGCAGTGAGCTGAGATCACGCCACTGTACTCCAGGCTGGGTGACAGAGTGAGACTCTGTCTCCAAAAAAAAAAAAAAAAAAAAAAAATGCAAAGGGGTAAGGATGAACTCATCTTCTAGGAAAAGTTCATGAACAAAGAACTGACCTTTTTTAGCCAAATCATTCACATCCTCATGGTATCTTAGACTCCTCTGGAAATACAAATAGCCAACACTTCTTGTGGGCTTACTATATGCCAGGCACTTTTATATGACATTTTAATTGATTTCCTACTAGTAAATTGATTATAAAAATATTGTTAATCATCACAACAATCCCATGAGGTGGGCTACCTTGCTCACACCATTTTGCAGATGGGGAGACCTTAGGTAAATTGGCCATGGACCTATAGCTAGTTAAAGAACTGAGATTTGAACCAGGCAGGTCTGATTCTGGAGTTCACATGCTTTCCTTTTCCTTCTACTGCTTTTCAGCCTGGTACATTTATCAATGACAGTGACCATTTACAAGAAGATGATTTACTTATCTTTTTGAAATTTAGCCTAGAATTTCTATACTTCCTAAAGTCCAACTTTTGTCACCTACTTAGAATTCAGTGCAGTGGACAGAATGTTTGTGAGGGTCACCTGTATCTCTGAGAGGTGTTTCGAATGCTTTTTTCCTTGCTCAAAGTTTTCAGAGTTTCAGAAAATATAAAAATGGCTGACCCATTTTCAAGAACATTGAGAAATTTTAATAAAACCACTGAGGAGAGAGCAAATGGGTGGGGACTGACATGACGCTGTGGGGATAATGGTGAAGATGGAGATAAAAGAATGACGAGAAGAACCTGGGAATGATCTGAGCCTGGCAGCCACAGGCCTCACCTAACAAAAGAATTAGCGGGCCATAATCAACAGGCACAATGCCCTTTCATGCGGGATGCTAAAGACTGGCATTCACACAACGATAGAAATAACAATGTTTAGTGAATGGTCAGTACAATCTGCCTGGGCCGGCTCAGTGGCTCACACCTGTAATCCCAGCACTTTGGGAGGTCGAGGCGGGTGGATCACCTGAGATTGGGAGTTTGAGACCAGCCTGACCAACATGGAGAAATCCTATCTCTACTAAAAATACAAAATTAGCTGGGCATGGTGGCGCATGCCTGTAATCCCAGCTACTCGGGAGGCTGAGGCAGGAGAATCACCTGAACCCGGGAGGAGGAGGTTGTGGTGAGCCAAGATCGTGCCACTGCACTCCAGCCTGGGCAACAGGAGTGAAATTTTGTCTCAAAAAAAAAAAAATCTCCCTGAACAGCCCACTAGAACATAAAAATAAGTAAAGGAAATTTAGTTGGTTTGTCTAGGGTGGTATCTCCCATTGTCTTAACATCCCTTCCTTAGTTGCCTTCTCAGCTTCAACTAGAAAAGAATGAATTGGCAGACCACCCATGGCAAGGGAGCTGTGTGGCTGCCCCCTCATGCTGAGGAGAAGGTCAAGGATGTCCAGGTGCTCTGTTCCCAGCTTACAGCCCCAGATGTCGTGGTACATGTTAACCACCGCTCCTTGGCGACACTGATGATGAAGACACACCCTACCTCATGTGGGTTGTGTTGCTGGCAGGTTTTGGCATCAGAGACAGGAGATTAACTCAAAGCGAGGTTTTTCCTCAAGCAGAAAAAAAAATTGGCGATGAATACAAGAAAGGAAACAAGCTGAGAAAAAGCCAAACAAAGAATAGTGGTTGGATGATTCATGAGGTGGGGTGCTCCTTTCTGGCAAAAAAAAAATATATATATTATTATAAGATTGTAATCTGCCTATGGCGGTCTTGTTCTTTAATGACCACGTTCTCTTTCAGAATTCTAAGTGTAGGTTATGCCTGGGAACGGGAAGGATTGGAAATGAAGGACTCTTTATCATAAGTGGATCCACTTCCTCTGCTGTTCCTTGCGGTGAGGGCTATGGACATGGCCATTTCAATGCCAGCCCTGCAACTAAGTCATGGTGATTCATTATGTTTTACTACCTTTGAAGACAGAAGAAGGAAAGTGCTCTAAAAATCTGTCTTGGTTTGCTCCAAAGAGACCTGGGGATTATTTGCAGGTTACATTCTTTCTGGGCTCAGTAACTTTTTCCTCACTGCTATTGTGAGCACTTTCATTGTTTTAACCAATAATAGCCCAAGTGTAACTGGGACTCTTTTCTTGGGACAGGAAGACCCAAGGAAAAGCCGTCAATTAGTAACCATTCATAGTATACAATTGATGAGTGTCTTTTCCAGTGCTGCCGAAGAGTGAAAAGCCTGGGCCTCCAACTTTGACCAGATGAAGGAGAGGGACATTGCAAACACTGTCCTCCATGGGCTATCCTTGAGAGGTTCTGCAGCTCTGCTTCAAGAAAAGTAGTGGGATTTTTTTTGTTTGAGACAGAGTCTCTCTCTGTTGACTAGGCTGGAGTGCATGGCGTGATCTTGGCTCCCTGCAACCTCCACCTCCCGGCTTCAAGCAGTTCTCCTGCCTCAGCCTCCTGAGTAGCTGGGATTACAAGCATATGCCATGACATCCAGCTAATTTTTGTATTTTTAGTAGAGACTGGGTTTCACCATAATGGCCAGGCTGGTTGCATAGTTTTGTTTTTTTCTTTTTTTAAATCATCATTCAGATAAGTTTAAGAAAAACATGTGAAGTTAGATTGAAAAAATCCTTCTCTTAGGGAGAGGTGAGCAGTGACAGGATGAGGCTGGGTGGTGGCACAAAATAGCAGGGACAAGATTCCAGTCACACTTGCGTTCCTGTAAAATTGGGTGGGGACCAGTCTGGCCTGAAAGGAACTTACAGATAAAATTTCCCTTCCTCAGCTAAGAATGAGGGATGTGCTGATAATCCAATAGTTAAATCTGAGCTTTGGAAATTGCTTACAGTGCACCTGGGATCCTGGAAGTCTTTGTGTCCTTAGGCCAGCTACTTCATCTCGTAGTGCCCATTCACTTACAAGTAAAATGGGGATAACTAGGGGATGGAATAGTACAAACATCATAGGGTTGGAGCAGGATCAAATGATTAATTCATGGAGTACTCAACAGATGTTGACTATTGTTATTAAGGCCGTGACATCACAAAAGCTCTTCTGTAGCACAAACTAGCCAGAAGTTTCCATTTTTAATTGGCTGTATGATCTTGGGGCTGAATTTTCTCATCTGTAAAATGAGGAAGCTGTTTCAGATAAAGTCTAAATTGACCTCAAAAATCTGGGATTACACTCTTATTTTCTTCCTCTTCTTCTTCTTTTTTTTTTTTTGAGACAGAGTAACCTAGGCTGGAGTGCAGTGGTGTGATCTTGGCTCACTGCAACCTCTACCTCCAGGGTTAAAGCAATTCTCCTGCTTAGCCTCTCGAGTAGCTGAGATTACAGGAGTGCACCACCACACCCGGCTAATTTTTGTATTTTTAATAGAGACGGGGGTTCTGGCATGTTGCAGGTTGGTCTCGAACTCCTGGCCTTATGTGATGCACCTGCCTTGACCTCCCAAAGTGCTGGGATTACAGGCATGACCCACCGTGCCCGATCCACTCCTTTTATTTTCTTAATGGAAATACTAAGTAAAATAAGCAGGCCAAGGCATGTGGATAGCTTGAGGCCAGGAGTTTGAGACCAGCCTGGGCAACATGGTGAAACCCTGTCTTTACTAAAAATACAAAAAATTAGCCAGGTGTCATGCTGCAGGCCTGTAGTTCCAGTTACCCAGGAGGCTGTGGCAGGAGAATCACTTGAGCCCTGAAAGTGGAGGTTGCAGTGAGTCAAGATTGTGCCACTGTACTCCAGCCTGTTAACAGTGAGACTCCTGTCTCCTCTCTCCAGTCTCAATAATAATAATAATAAAATGAAGTTCTAAAGAATGTCTAATGATAAACCTGATAAAAGCAGGAGATGGGTGAAAGATGTGAAAGGTTTTTAGAAAGTTCTTGGAAACAATTCTTATCTCAGACATGATATCATATCTTCTTTGGGCCTTCCCAGCCCAATTTTGTCTGGGTCTGACAAAAGTGACTCCATCCTGGTGTCTGCAACTTTCACAGGGAGATCCCTTTCCTTGCCCTTTTCAGCCTCTAGTGCCTTCCTCTGTTCCTTGCTTGTGACCCCTCCTCCATTTTCAGCGAGCATCTGTCTGCCTCTTCTGACTCTGATTCCTCCTGCTTCCCTTTTATAGGGAGGGTTGTGATTGCATTAGACCCACTTGGATAATCTAGAACAATCTCCCCATCTCAAGAACCCTTAAGCTATCACGTCTGCAAAGTCCTTTTTGCCATGTAAGGTAATATCTACAGGTTCCAGAGACTAGGACATGGTTATCTTTGGGGACCATTACTCAGCCTACACCCCAATACCTTATCCTTCAAATCCCCTTACAGGATAGCTTAAGGGCAGGAGGGAGGACAGAGTGTGATCTGAATGCCAGTGTCCTCTCACTGATATTCAGCAGCTCATGACTGTGGCTTTGGGGCCTGTGTGGCTAAGGTTTGTGGTAGGTACTCAGGAGAATGTTTGTGCCTGAAGGACAGGATCCCATCAGAAGACCATCATTCTCAGGAGCCCCTTTTAACTCTCTTTGTGTGTTTTGTGCCTTTGCAGATAAACAAGCCACATTTGGTGGAGTGGATATGAAAGAAGGTAGCACATCCCAGTAACTCAAAGTGACTTTCATCAAATCACATGCAGACATTAGCTTTATAACAATTTTTTTTTTTTTGAGACAGAGTCTTGCTCTGTCACCCAGCTGGAGTGCAGTGGTGTGATCGTGGCTCACTGCAACCTCCGCCTCCTGGGTTCAAGTGATTCTCCTGCCTCAGCTTCCCAAATAACTGAGATTACAGATGTCCACAACCACGCCCGGCTAATTTTTGTATTTTTAGTAGAGGTAGGGTTTCACCTTGTTGGCCAGGCTGGTCTCAAACTCCTGACCTCAAATGATCCACCCACCTCAGGCTCCCAAAGTGCTGGGATTACAGGCATGAGCCACTGCGCCCGATCAGCTTCATAACATTTTTTTTTTTTGCACTGTTGTCACATGATTTTTGTGCCTCAGCCTCCCGAGTAGCTGGGATTATAGGCACGTGCCACCATACTCTGCTAATTTTTGTATTTTTAGTAGCGATGGGGTTTCACCATGGTGCCCAGGCTGGTCTCGATCCCCTGACCTCGTGATCTGCACGCCTCAGCCTCCCAAAGTGCTGAGATTACAGGCCAGCCTCCGTGGCCAGCCCATAACATTTTTAATGAACCCTTTCTGCGAGGCAGTGCTGCAAGCTCTTGGGTTAGTATGCAGAATCTGTGCAGTCAGGTTACAGACCACTCAGCCTTGTTTTCTTCTCTGTGTGCCCTTCCCTTTTGTTGCGGCTCTGGTGTTTACCCCTGACTTTCATGACCTTGCTGTTGTCTTTTAGATATTGGAAGCCTTGCATCCAGCTTTTGGGGGCATTTCTTCATGTTTCTGCCTGCTGAGTGTCTCCCATGGGGTATGGCTTGAGACTCCTTGGTTGGTTTCCCCTCTACAGCCTCACCCTCTCTCTGCAAATGGAACCAAAGCTTGAGGGAGATGATTCTGGGTCCTGGGCGGAGGCATAACTGACCAACCAGAATATATCACAGGGACAAGTCAGTAATGTACCGGTATAAATGCTAACAACTGGCTCTGCAGAAAAAAACAAACTCCCATCTGTAGGATTTGCCTATTTTGTGACGCAAATACACCCACTGTGTCTGTTTCAAGCTGTCAATGTGGTGTCAATCTGAACGTGGAATCCAGAAGATGTGAGCACAGTCAACTCCAGCACACTGGGGTCAAGCAAAGGAGAAGTCACCTCTTCCATGACAGAGAACAGCTCGTCAAACACACTGTCTCCGGAATCTGTTTCAAAGGAAATCTTCAGCATGGCCGCAGCTCCTCTTTGATTTGGAACTACATTTTGTTCCTCAGCCTTTCCCACTGTACTTCCTTTTTTCTTCTGTGAAGTCACACTGGCCTCATAGTTACTTTTACTGGCCAGACACTCCCCATGAAAGGGACGTAAAAGGGCTAATGGAGGCGATCTGCTCCTGTGTGATGCAAGTGTTACACACAAGGAAAATGGTCAACTCATTGCAACATCCAAGGTGCATTAGCTGAGCTAATTAATCTATGGCTATGAAAAAAAAAAGAGTGGGATAGCAAAGAAAGAAAAAAAAAAAGGAGAAGGTAGGCAGAATATGTTATTTAAGTTCTTAGAGAATCCAAATTTCAGTTAATGGTTTTGATCTTCTTAAATTCCTGTTCCAAAATCAAATGGACGCATATTATTTTTCTTCCTTTCTCCGTCTCCACACATAATGGAGTGGAGCACAGTGAATGACGAAATCACCAAAAATGAGTGGAGGGGAGAGCCAAGGGGACCAGATACTAGGGAGGCTGAGGCAGGAGAGTTGCTGGAACCTGGGAGGTAGAGGTTGCAGTGAGCCGAGATCACGCCACTGCACTCCAGCCTGGGCGACACAGCTAGACTTGTCTCCAGAAAACCAAATAAACAAAAACCAAAAAATGAAGTGACTGAGAATTGATCAGACATGGAACTGTAACAGCTAATGTTGCTGACGAAGACACGCAAAGCTATAATGATGATGAAAAACCACATGTCTGGGCAAAGCTCTGCAACACAGTGTCTGCTGTGCTATTTTATGGGCCTTGCCCTAAAACACAATCAAGCGGAGGCCAAGCCTGGAGGGCATGCCGCTCCCTGGAACAAGGCGCAGACAAGGGCATCTGAATGTTTGGTTGGTTGAGCTGTTCCTTCTCCATTGTGTGCCGCCTTACTGGTTCTGACATGCGCCAGGTCAGCCTTCTCCCACTCATTCCACTGGCATTTGTTAAAACAGCATTCACCGAGATCTGATCTGGATATGTCTGGTAGTCTGGCTGGAACTTTCCACTTTCCAGGAGAGGAAATAAGGGGTTCACGAGTCCTAATTTTATGGTTAAAAACAAGGATTCTAAACCATAAAACTGGGAGAAATTCTAAAGAGTAAAGGAGGAGGGAAACTGAATTTTGTCCTACATAGCCCTTGGGACACTGGGCCAGTTGGTCCTCGCATCAATAAAAGGTAACAAGAGAGTTAAGAAAAGGGATAGATCCAAATTGGCTAATAAGGATATCCAAACATAGGGTGAAATGTAAAAGATCCAACAATCGGTGCAGTCGGGGGTATATTCAGGGTAGGCTTGGTTTGTCTTGGACTTCATTCCCATCATCTACAACAATTCTGGATCAATTCTGGACGACCTAGGACCAGAATTAGGGTGAGTGGAATGAGGATTCTAAGGTGGAAAATTTAAGATTTACACAAATCTTGCCATTGCACTTGCACGACACAGAGAGAGTGCCACCTTAAATACTGTGCCCTAGGTGCCTCACTCTCATCCCAACCCTGCCCGTCCATTTAGGAATGAACAGATATTTTTCAAAAATGATTTCTTCCATGGACTTAGCTCATTACCACTTTCTAAGCCCATTAGGAGACATTTTAGGGAGTAGGAACAGAAGCAGTTCCTACCTTGGGAAACCAAGTGGCCTCACTGCTAAGTGTTGTCAGACAGACCTGGGTTAACTCAGCACTTACTGTTTCCTTGGGCAGGTCAGTTAACCTCTGGAGTTTCCTTTCTTCATCTATAATGTGCAGATAATAACACCTACTTGACAGGATCACTGTGAGCACTGGAAGTAATTCACAAAAAGGGCCAGTGACAGTGCCTGGCACATAGTATGTGCTCACTAAGTGGAAGCTTTTCTTGTGTTACTATTATTGCTGGTAGTAGTGGTGATGTTGACAGCACCAATCAGCCAACAGTCTTTAGGTGAGAATACAAACATGGACTTGCTGCAAAAAAAAAAAAAAAAAATCCAGAAGCTGTATCCGAGGACAGATTTATGTCAGATTCAGATGTGCATAACCCACATGGGGCCCTGACTATGTGTGCAGGAGTTTCCCGGCATTTTAACTAATCAGGACCACAAACAATTTTTTGTCACTTACCTATATTCATGTACTACAATTTTTTACTATAAGTGTGTCTCATGCAACATTTGGGACATACTCATACCAGAAAACCGTTTTTCATTGTTTATTTGCAACTCAGACTTCACTGGACATCCTGCATTGTATCTGGCAACCCTCGGAGGGGAGGGGAGGGGAGTTGTTGGTGCAGGGACTCTAAAGTTGGGTGTGCCTCTGGAATGCACATTGGCACTGATGGCCCCCGAGGCTCCACACTTGGCACAACTAGCAGGTGAACCGCTGAAGCCTTCCCTGGTTGTTTTGGCTCCTGGCTTTCTCCTCCCTTCCTCCTCTCTTCAACAGCTTCTCCTGCTGCAGGAGCAGACACGACAGCTGGCAGTGCAATGCAGATGGGAGAGACAGGGTGGGGTGAGCTGGTTTAAAATTACACAATAGTCAGCTGGCCCCATGCCCCTCAACAAACTCCCCAGGAAATGCTAGCTGCTTTCTGGGGTTGCCACCACCCCCACCAGCCCTCTGTTTAGGGGCTCTTCTGTCTGATGTGTGTTTCATAAGAGAACGAAAGGAGAGAGGGCTCTTGCAGAGAATTTTTGCTTCTGGAACCAGAATTTTAAAAATAAACCTCAGTTTCCTTGATCTAATTGTGACATTCTGGGTTATGTTAATGGATAACCTCAAAGGAAAAAAAAAGGGAAAATCATGACTATCATACAGAAATAAAAATGAACGCATGCTAAAGATTTTATTTAACTCTGTAATGAAGAAATGGATAAGATGTTACAATAAGTTCAGATAAGTAAAAAAAAAAGCACACAAATTTATATGGAGTCAAGGAATGTTGAAATGAATGAGCAAATGGATACAAAACTGGCTTGGAGTGTCATGGGCTGAATCGTGTTCCCCAAAATTCATGTGTTGAAGTCCTAACGCCCAGGACTTCAGAACGTGTAGGTCATTAGTGTGGGTCCTGATCCGGTATCACTGATTCCTTTACAAGAAAAGTTTGAGTTTAACACATACAGCAAGAAGCCCATGAGAAGACAGAGAGGGCAGCCATCTACAAGCCGAAGAGAAAGGGCTTGGACGAAATCAACCCAGACAGCAACTTGATCTCAGACTTCAAGCCTCCAGAACAGTAAAAAAATAAATTTTGGTTCTTTTTTTTTTTTTTTTTGAGATGGAATCTCGCTCTGTTGCCCAGGCTGGAGTGCAATGGTGCCATCTCAGTTCACTGCAACCTCCTGGGTTCAAGCGATTCTTCTGCCTCAGCCTCCTGAGTGGCTAGGATTATAGGCATGTGCCACCATGCCCGGCTAATTTTTTTTGGATTTTTAGTAGAGACAGGGTTTCACCATGTTGGTCAGGCTGGTCTCAAACTCCTGACCTCGTGATCCATCCACCTTGGCCTCCCAAAGTGCTGGGATTACAGGCGTGAGCCACCATGCCCAGACGAAACCTTGGTTCTTTAAGCCACCCAGTGTGTGGCACTTTATTATGGTAGCCCAAACACACTAAGACAGAGGTGAAGGGTCATTTGCATGTCTATAGGTGAAAATCATTTTAAATTCCCATTAGTTACAATTTATGGAGTTGTAGAATAGCTCCTTTAGAATCAGATAACCCACTCCCTGGCAGCCAAGTGCCCTGGCACTCACCCCCGTCCAGCCCCTAAGGATGGGGAGGCGGGGTGGCAGGAGCTCCTGTCCCCCATATTTCATGCACCTCCTCCCTACTGTAGCATCTCCACCCTGCTAGTGAGCAGCAGCCTGCAAGGCATCCCTCCCAGACCCTTGCCCTCTTGGGCACCCTCAGCAAAGGGGCAGGTGGGGACACTCCACGTGGCGTGGCTCTCCCTACACACGCCCCATCCCCATGAGCCAGTTCAGCCTTATCAGGGACTGAGTGGGGGCATCCCCTCCTTTGTACATAATCTCCGTGGATGTCCCCACCCTGTAGCCACCAGCTCCTTGCTGCTCTCCTTTAATGTCAAATGGCCCCTGCCTAGGGCAAGGCCCAACCTGTGTGCAGGGGTCCCCAGCAGCAAACACTGAAAAGTCTTTTTTTTTTCTTTCCTTCTTCCCCACCCCTTAATTTTAACTTTGTGGTAACTGAGTGTCCCTGTGCGCCAGGGTGTGAGTGTGCTGGCGGCAGTGCCTTCCAGAGGCCTGGTCCATCTGGAGTTTTAAGGGGTGAGGGGACCAGAGCAGTGGGACCAGCATGGGGGTCAGCTTCCCTTCCCCATCTGGAGCCAGGGAGTGCCCAGGTAACCAGCTGTGGTTCCTGCCTGCTCTCTCCCTGACCCCTCCCCCACTCTTGCCCCTTCTCTGTGAACTTAAATCTCAAAAACCACTTGCCTCCGTCTCTTCTCCCACTCCCAGATGGAGGGGGAATGTGTGCTGGGCAGGGCGGAGGACTGAGAACCTGAGCCCAGGGCTGACTCTCCCTGGGTCCCTGATTCAGCTGGTGGTTGTGGAGCCGAGTCTCCTCCCCCGTAACCTCTGTGAGGCCAGCACGCACCATCACTACCTGCATCTGCTGTGGTCCCACCCTCTGGAGGCCTGGGAACCTGGCTGGAGAGGCAGACAGCAGCACCCGTCAGCTTGCTCCCTGCCCGGCCCCTTCCCTGGGAGCCAGGCCCTACTGTGTAGTTGCGGGTGGGCTGATTGTCAAGACGTGTCATGGCTGGGCGTGGTGGCTCACGCCGGGAATCCTAGCACTCTGGAAGGCCTAGACGGGCAGATCACAAGGTCAAGAGATCGAGACCATCTTGGCCAATATGGCGAAACCTCAATCTCTACTAAAAATACAAAAAATAGCTGGGTGTGGTGGCGCACACTTGTAGTCCCAGCTACTGGGGAGGCTGAGGCAGGAGAATCGCTTGAATCAGAGGTGAAGGTTGCAGTGAGCCGAGATCACACCACTGCCCGCCAGCCTGGCTACAGAGCATGATTCTGTCTAAAAAAAGAAAAAAAGGTGTCATGTGCATTTGTATCAAAACTAAAGAAGTGACCACGAAGAAAAAAAAAAAGGAATCAGATAACCCAGTCAGTTTAATAATAAGAGTTAGTTTATGACTAGGATCAGCAAACTGCTTATGGTCAAATGTAGCCCTACTGTTTTTGTCAATGAAGTCTGCTTTCTTGTGTTGAGGCAGGATTTCACTCTGTCGTCCAGGCTGGAATGGCTGTGACTATAGGCATGTGCCACCACGCCCATGCCCAGATAGTGTTTGTGTTTTTGGTAGAGACGGGGTTTCACCATGTTACCCAGGCTGGTCTCTCAAACTCCTAGGCTCAAAGGATACACCCACCTCAGCCTCCCATAGTGTTAGGATTGCTGGGATGAACCACTGCGCCCGGCCAGTAACATTTTATTGGAACACTTATCTATGGCTGCTTTCACCAGACAAAGGCAGAGTTAAAAAGCTGGCATCTGCAAAGTCTAAAATTTTTACTATCTGGTCTTTTACAGAAAAAGTGTGTAGAGCCTTTTCTAGACGATGCATGGTTTTCCATTGAAACACAAATATTTCCCTACAATTGGAAAGTCATTCAAGGTCATCCAGCCCAGGGGTTCCTAGATTTTAAGATCTTACGCATCAGTAAAATTTCAAAATAAAATTTTGAGGATAATTATAGGGTCTCCAATGTTTACTTTTGTCAAATATAACTACCTCATGAAAGAAGACATTTTAACTACTCATAAAAGAAGATATTTTAAAGTGAATAGCATATGAAAAACGTGCTGCATTATCCTTTCTTTCATTTCTCTGAGTTTTGGTAAAAACTTCATTCCCGACCAGACAGTTAATGGACAGTCTGGATTGTGGAACCACTGACCTGGCACAATCTCAGGCACTAGCTGCTGACTGCGTCGAGGGAGGCTGCTGGGTTGGGCCTGGAGTCACAGTCTTACTCCTGTACCCAAGGCTGATGCCCTCTGGGGAGAAGGGGCAGGTTCTCTGGGGGGAGGGGTGGTTATTGCCAGAGCTGGCTTGTGCATGTGTCACACACTCCCTCCAATGATGAAGGGTCTTGCCTTGCTTTAAATAATATGCTTTTTCCTAATAAATAAAAAATGCTCAGTGTAGAAAACTTGGGAAAAAATGGAAAGTACAAAATTCACCTCCACTCAAAGAGATTTAAAGATTTATATATGAGGGAAATAAAAATACTTTGCAATCTAAAAATCCTAAAGAGACAAAACCTAGCATATGTCCCAGAACCATCATGGAGCCTGATACATGGCAGGCACCAATATTTATTGAAATAACAGGCCAGGCATGGTGGCTCATGCCTGTAATCCCAGCACTTTGGGAGGTCGAGGCAGGCGGATCATGAGGTCAGGAGTTTGAGACCAGCCTGACCAACATGATGAAACTCTGTCTCTACTAAAAATACAAAAATTAGCTGAGTGTGGTGGCGTGCACCTATAATCCCAGCTACTCAGGAGGCTGAGGCAGGAGAATTGCTTGAACCCGGGAGGCAGAAGTTGCAGCGAGCTGAGACGGCACCATTGCACTCCAGCCCGGGAGACAGAGCCAGACTCCATCTCAGACAAAAAAAAAAAGATTTATAATTGGCAAGAAAAACAATTTAAGAAGCAAGGATTATTTGCGTTCATTAGTTTTCATCACATTTTGCTGTCTAAACAATTTACATAAATTGTCTTATTATTAAACTGCCCTCATGATACATGTAGTAAAGTGACATTTAAACATTGATCTAGTAGACTTTAATTAATTAATTAATTAATTAACTTTTGAGGCAAGGTCTTGTTCTGTTACCCACGCTGGAGTGCCAGTGGTGCAATCATGGCTCACTGCAGCCTCCTGGGCTCAATCGATCCTCCTGCCTAAGCCTCCCAAGCTGGGACTACAGGTGTATGTCAGCATGCTTGGCTAAATTTTGTATTTTTGGCAGAGACAGAGTTTTGCCACGTTGCCCAGGCTGATCTTGACCTCCTGGGCTCAAGTGGGATTACAGGCGTGCACCACCAAATCTGGCCCATCTGATAGACTGTAATGATTTCAAAAGATATACCTCTAGCAATTTCTAAGAAGCAAGGTTTCAGTTGTTGAATTATTTCGCATTTATGCCTGGTTACCTAACTGCGAAACATATTAAAATTTATATTCAGGCTGGGCATGGTGGCTCATGCCTGTAATCCCAGCATTTTGGGAGGTCTAGGCGGGTAGATCACTTGAGGTCAGAAGTTTGAGACCAGCCTGACCAACATGGTGAAACCCCGTCTCTACTAAAAATACAAAAAAATTAGCTGGTATGGTGGTGGGCACCTGTAATTTCAGCTGCTTGGGAGGCTGAGGCAGGAGAATCGCTTGAACCCAGGAGGCGGAGGTTGCAGTGAGCCGAGATCGTACCATTGCGCTCCAGCCTGGGCAACAAGAGCAAAACTCTGTCTCAAAAAAAAGAAAACTACATTCAAAACAAAAAATTGAGGCTGGGTTCAGTGTCTCACACCTGTAATCCCAGCACTTTGGGAGGCTGGAGGATCACTTGAGGCCAGGAGTTCAAAAGACCTGCCTGGGTAACATAATGAGACCCTATATCTACAAAAATTAAAAACAAAAATAAAAGTTGAGAATGATTTTTAACCCTTTGTGGTTTGCAAAGGTAAAATTAATAACTTCATACTATTTCCTATAAAACCATCATTCACATCTTCTGCCTTGCAAGGCTGTTCTCAGCTCCTTCCAGCAGTTTATTAACTCCATCTCCTCCTTTGAGAAACAAACATTCAAAATAACCCCTGATAAACTGGAAGAATAAAAATGACTTCTGCCTGGTTCTTCTTTATCTAAATATTTAACTCAGATATGTCTTGTTTCCTCTGACATTTCATTATGCTTATTGAGCTTTTCCATGAAAACATAAGGTCATTTGAACTTTTAAAAAATAAGCAAGCATCATGTCTTTTCAAAAATTACATCCTTCCTTTGATGAGGCATCTGGCTGCATCTGACTTAAATCTTTTTTCAACCACCTCCCCCACCGCCGCCCCCCACAACACCCTGCACCTATCCCTCGCATTTCTCTACTCCTCCAACATTTAACCTGCTCCTCACCTGCCCATGTCGTGGTAAGCCTCCTGCACTCTGACTTGGTCCAGATGGGAGCTCACACGCGACAGAGAGGCCTGGGAGCAGCCTATGACCCTAACGTCTCCACGAATTTTACTTAGACATATTTCTTTTTTTGAGATGGAGTTTCACTCTTGTTGCCCAGGCTGGAGTGCAATGGCATGATCTCGGCTCACCGCAACCTCTGCAATTAGATCTCAACACACACTTATTTGGTGATTTTTATTTGCTACTTTTATAATTATTGACTATTGCTATGGTTTGGGTCTATTTCCCCACCCAAATCTCATGTTGAATTGTAATCTCCAATGTTGGAGGAGGGGCCTGGTGGGAGGTGGCTGGATCCTCAGAGCAGATCTCCCCCTTGCTGTTCTCGTGATAGTGAGTGAGTTCTCATGAAATCCAGTTGTTTAAAGGTGTGTGGCATTCGTCCCTGCTTTCTTCCTCCTGCTCCGGCCATGTAAAACATGACTGTTTCCCCTTTGCCTTACACCATGATTGTAAGTTTCCTGAGGCCTGCCCAGCCATGCTTCCTGTACAGCCTGTGGAACCGTGAGCCAATTCAACCTCTTTTCTTTATAAATTACCCAATTTCAGTGGTTTTTGTTGTGTTTTGTTTTGTTTTGAGACAGAGTCTTGCTCTGTCGCCCAGGCTGGAGTGCAGTGGTGCAATCTTGACTCACTGCAACCTCCGCCTCCCGGGTTCAAGTGATTCTCCTGCCTCAGCCTCCCTAGCAGCTGGGCACATACCACCACACCTGGCTACTTTTTGTATTTTTAATGGAGACGGGGCTTCACCATGTTGGCCAGACTGGTCTTGAACTCCTAACCTCAGGTGATCCACCTGCCTCGGCCTCCCAAAGTGCTGGGATTACAGGCCTGAGCCACCACACCTGGCCTCAGGTATTTCTTTATAGCAGTGTGAGAATGGATTAATACAACTACTTATTCAATAATTTTCCTGAATTAGTTCTAAGACATAAAACAGATTTGCATTTAACGTTTATTGAAAGCAGAGGCAATTCACACTATGGAACCAATGCAACAAGACATTTTTATGTTTTTTGTCCTTTTTAAAATTGGGATATTTGCCTTTAATTATTAGCTTGTATTTGTTCCTCTGCCAGCTTTAAGGCATAATCAACAAATAAACACGATGTTGTCTTTAAATGTCTAATGTCTATAAAGCCCAATCCTGAGAATTCTACCATTGGGGTGTTCTGGTTAATTGGATTTCTGTTAATCACCAATCAGTTTTTTGTTAAAAGGGACTTGTTCAATACTTAATCAAACTTGAATTTACTTTCTTACCTCAGGAAAAAAAAATCTCCTGGGCACACCTGTATCCTGCTTTGGTGACACAGAACTCTAAGCATCCTAGGTAAGGATTTGGAGCATCAGGGAGCAGGCTGAGGATGGAGAAGGAGCAGGAAGGTGAGCTGCAGGTGCACCAGCCCAGGCCTCAACTCTCAGAGGGCTTCTTCTTAACTTGTTCCAGGTATGGTTAATGCTGTCTTGGAAATGAGTATTACTGTTAGCCAGATTCCAGTTAACCAACATTCTTTTATTTTTTTGAGACACAGTCTTGCTCTGCCACCCAGGCTGGAGTGCAATGGCACGGTCTCGGCTCACTGCAACCTCTGCCTCCTGGGCTTAAGCGATTCTCTTACCTCAGCCTCCCAAGTAGCTGGGATTACAGGCACCCGCCACCACGCCTGGCTAAATTTCGTATTTTGAGTAGAGACAGGGTTTCACCATGTTGGCCAGGCTGGTCTCGAACTCCTGGCCTCGTGATCCACCCACCTCAACCTCCCGACATGCTAGGATTACAAGTGTGAGCCATCATGCCTGGCCAAACCAACTTTTTTTTTTTTTTTTTTTTTTTTTTTTTTTTACCAATACTTTTGCAGCTCTTGAATTCCTTACTGAAGGGACAAAACTTTTAAATTGACTTCAGCCAGATTTTTTACCACTGGGATAAATTAGATTTTATTATGCACACATACATCCTTTTAAAAAAATATCACCCAGCTTTATATTTGTATCCAAATATTTGTATCCAAATATTTTTTGCAGCTGTAGAATTCTTGGCTGTGCTTTTGAGAAGTGCCAATTCTACCATACAGTGCTGGCTGGGCAGCCACTTGAAATGAGGGCTACTATTTGTTTGATTCAATTTCTAAGCCCACAGGTCTCCTTCAGGCTGTGAAATAGCCAAGAGACCAAGCTCCCAAGATATGTGGGAGAAACTAAAGTGTGCAAGGATGAGAGAAGCTATAAGATGAATACAGATTGTCTTGTTTCATTTATACTGCCATTGGTAAAATGACATGCTTTGGGGACATTTGAAAAGTTGCCATCAAAATGTATGATTGAAGTTTTGAGCAACCAAAATAAGATTGAATGTAATAACATTCAAATATGCATGGCAGCGTCTGCCAAACTTTGCTGCATATTAGAATCACCTGGGGAGCTTCTGAAACTCTAAATGGTCATGCTGTTCTCATACCTGGGAGTGGGGATCAGGATGTCTAGGGGTGGGAGTCAGGCATTCATTTTTAAAAAGATCCCTAGGTGATTCCAAAGTTTAGCAGGTTTGGGAACCGATGGCTATGGTAGTGCAAGTTTAAGCAATCTGTAGCATATTACTTAAAGGACTCCACTAAATTTACAGAATACTTAAATTCACGGACCTCATGGATGTTTCCATTTAAAATGCTTCAACATTATGATAGTAAGTTATTTCCAAAAAATTGTAAAACAATCTGCCAGTGAAACTGAAAATTATTCTGTGATCTAAAACATTGCCAAAATATTGTAATCCACTCCTTATTAGGGGGAGAATGTCAGGAACATTTATTTCCAGCTTCAACATCCTTTTTATAAGGATAGAAGCAGAAGAAAGATGAAGGGGAAAAAATATAAACAAAGAAAGACTAAAATGATTATTTACTAAGAATTGCAAATGCTCATTTTCTGGGCACACCACAAAGTTCCATTCTCTGTTCCCAGGACTTTGCGTAATACACAGGGACACGTTGGTGAAAGGCTGATGCTTTTAGTTTATCAAAATAAACCTGAGTGTTTCTTTTCCCAGCCCTTGGTGAAAACTAAGACTTTACTCATCTTTATGAAAAAAAGAAAGAAAGAAAAAAAAGAAAAGAAATGAAATGTGTCTAGTAGTGAGCTTGCCTGTCCTTTGGATTGTTCTGTGGTTGCAATGTCCCTCCTAACTGATTAGCCCTCATTCCACAGATTACCATGTGTTGGGAACATTCGAGGATTATATCAGCCGAGACTCCTGCTGTCTGTCTGGTAAAGAGAGCAATTTACAATAACAAACACACTCCAGATTTGGATGAATTACCCTCCCCACAACCCGTAGGTCTGTTGGGGTCATTCAGTTCATCAAACAGTCCCGTTTCTATAATTTCTTCCTGCCATGCTATAGGAACAGCACCTGTTGCAAAGCTTTTGAAAAACTGCTTATCTTTGTCATCAAATTCCACCCCCCGAACCTCAGAGAAATCATCAATTTCACCGATGTCTTTGGCATAAACCACCGAAGGGTCTGGCACAAATGGGGGTTTGACTAGGCCGGCTTCCAGGCGAGGAAAGTTGATCGTTTTAAAGAAATTATGTTTCCTGGGATCATCAGACTTTTCTCTGTGAAGAAAGGAGATGATCAGCCTGAGACAAAGTTAACAAACCAAAATGGGACGTGTTCTAACAATTCAAAGCGTGTAGCATTCTTTTCTTACAATATATTTCATTTTAATTGCAAGGACAATATAATGACACAAAGAATAACTGAAAATAATAACTTTTGAAATCATTCCAAATTCTGTACCAAATAGACAGTAGCACTTTCATTATTTGCAGACAGCTTTCACCTGTAGATGCAACTTTTAAATAGTGAAGCTTTGGACATGACAATTATTCTTGGTGTTTCATGGAAATACAAGGGAAGTTCTGGAGAACCACACCTGCTTGCCTGCAGCTTCCAGTCATTGCCTCTTCAGGGTCACATAGAACAAGTTAAGTACATCTCTGTCCCACACTATCACCACTCTCATTTTAAAAGACAGCACTCATATCCCCTTATTAGTAATATGACAGATTTCTAGAAGCCCCATTTACCTCCCCCACTGCCACAATAATCTTGGTGTTATTTCTTTAAAGAAATTTCTTTAGAAAAATCCATTAGTAATTTGCAGTAGTATGAATTAGCATACATTTAGTACTTAAGACTATGATTATTATTATCAAATCCTCCATCTCTATGCTAGAAATTATTCCAGTATATGCCTTAGAATAAGAGAAAAAAGTATGTTCCCAACTGTGTAACCTCTACTATTAACATTAGTTACTACTGCTGTATAACAAATTGCCCCAAAATTTAGTACCTTAAAACAACAAACATTCATTATCTCACAGCTTCTGAGGGTCAAGAATCTGGGCATGGCTTAACTGGGTGTCTCTGTCTCAGAGTCTCTTGTGAGGTTTCAGTAAAGCTGCTGGCTGAGACTGTGGTCTTATCTGAAGGTTCAGCTGAGGCTGCGGGATTTGCTTTCAAGCTCACTATGTGGTTATTGTCAAGCCTTCTTCTTTTATCACATGAGCTTCCACAGGGCTGCCTTAAAACATTGCAGCTGGCTTTCCCAAAGCCAGTGATCTCCCTCCCTCTCTCTCTCTCTCTCTCTTACCCACACTCCCACTCAAATACACACACACACAGAAAGAGAGAAAGAGAGAGAGAGAGCACAAAATAGAAGCCATAAATTTTTTTATAAACTAATCTTGGAAGTGACATCTCATCACTTCTGCCATATTCTGTTTCTCATTGAAGGAAGCCCACACTTAAGGCAAAGGGATTATACATTGGTATGAATGCCAGGACGGGGGATGATTGGGAGCCATCTTAGGGGCTGCCTACCTTACTCCTCTCGGTTCCTCTTAAATCTAGATTTTAACAAAATTAAAAGGGGTCTGCTTTGTGGCGTCACATTCAAAAGGATTTTTTTCTTTAAAAAAATGTGAATAGATTTCCTGGTCTGATTAAGAAACTTCTTCCACATACAAGTGGCCAACAAACATGTGAAAAAAAAAGCTCATTATCACTAATCATCAGATAAAAGTATTTTAAAACCACAATGAGATACTATCTCACACCAGTCAGAATGGCTATAATTAAGAAGTAAAAACAACAACAACAACAACAGATATTGGAGGGGCTGCAGAGAAAAGGGAATGCTTACACACTGTTGATGGGAAGGTAAATTAGTTCAGTCACTCTGGAAAGCAGTTTGGAGATTTCTCAAATAACTAAAAACAGAACTACCATGTGACCTAGAAATCCTATTACTGGTATATACCCAAAGGAGAATAAATTGTTTTACCAAAAAGACATACACTCATATGTTCATCACAGCACCATTCACAATAGCAAAGACATGGACTCAACTAAGGCATCCATAAATGGTGGATTGAATAAAGAAAATGTGGTACATACACAATATGGAATACTATGCAGCCAGAAAAAAGAATGAAATCATGTTCTTTGTAGCAACACGGAAGCAGCTGGAGGCCATTACCTGAAGTGAACTAACATAGAAACAGAAACCAAATACTGCATGTTCTCACTTATAAATGGAAGCTGAGCATTGGGTACACGTGGACATAAAGATGAGAACAACAGACACGGGGGCTACTAGTGTTGTGGGGGTGGGGAAAGGGTTGAGAACTACCTGTTGAGCACATGCTCAGTACTCCAGTGACGGATTCAGTTGCACCCAAAACCTCAGCATTACACAATACGTCTTTGTAAAAACCTGCACTTATACTCCCTGAATCGAAAAGTTTTATTTTTTTTAAAAAATGTCTTCCTTTTAGAAGAAGTCAATTTCTGCCATAAGTCAACCACGATAGAAATCAATCATATTCATGGTCTCTCTTTTACATTTTCCATACAAGATATCAAAACACTTTTTGGAAAAGGATTGAGAGCTTGCCCCATATATTCCTTTCAGAGATTCCCCAGCATGTCAGATGATAACTACAACAGATTCTCCCAGCAAGACGACTAAAGGCAATACCCCAAAATGGTGCAACTAATGATCAGAATGAAGATAACTGACATGTATTCAGCGCCTACTCTCAGTTAACAGCATTAAGCTCTTCACTTAGGTTATGACATTCACCCAGTACCACAGCCCTGTCTCTAAGGCCTGTATCTTTAACTCCTTTACGTGCTTCTGCATTCATGAGTAGCTGTGCATCTGAGAAAGCCAGAGTACG
Source organism: Cheracebus regulus (assembly GCA_963574635.1). Taxonomy (NCBI): domain Eukaryota; kingdom Metazoa; phylum Chordata; class Mammalia; order Primates; family Pitheciidae; genus Cheracebus; species Cheracebus regulus. The sequence goes on from CAUYQU010032146.1 coordinate 66,420, forward strand.
CAGGTGACTTTTTCAAAGGAAAACTTACAATCAAATTTTATTACGAAAAGAGAAACTTAATTGGAGGCATCCGATGTCCAGTGATTCCGTGTGTTCTTGTTCCGTGACCCAGGCCTACCCTCTTCTAGAAAGGTCCATCTGGAACTTCTTGGACTTTTCCCATTGTGTATGGAGAGCTGCATCAAAAGGTGCTACAAGGGGTCTCTTTTCTCTCAAAAGCCACCAAGTCTCCACCCACCGAAAGAAAGGAAATGCAGGCTTGCCATCTACGAGAACTGACTGCCCCAGTGTCTGTGTGGTTTACATCTTGTAGGTTAAGAGCCTTGAGGAAGAGTTACTGAGATAAATAGAAGCTTCAAAAATAGATTTTGAGGTTGGACACAGTGGTTCATGCTTGTAATCTCAGAACTTTGCGAGGCCAAGGAGGCCTGAGGCCAGGAGTTTGAGACCGGCCTGGCCAACATGGTAAAATGCTGTCTCTACTAAAAAACACAAAAATTAGTCAGGCATGGTGGCACATGCCTATAATCCCAGCTATGTGGGGGGCTGAGGGAGGAGAATTGCTTGAACCTGGGAGGCAAAGGTTGCAGTGAGTCGAGATTGGGCCATTGCACTCCAGCCTGGATGACAGAGCAAGACTCTGTCTCAAAAAAAAAAAAAAAAAAAAAATATTTTTAAAAATTGAGATTTATTTTGTTGTAATTTAAAAAGAAACGTTCAATTTTTTAATGTTTAAGAGTGTTTTTTTAATGTGGCAGATGATGGATATAGCTAGAATGCCAGGAAAAAACA
>CAUYQU010032147.1:0-15658 GCA_963574635.1 Cheracebus regulus
ATTCTCCTGCCTCAGCCTCCCGAGTAGCTGGGACTACAGGCACGCACCACCATGCCCGGCTAATTTTTTGTACTTTTAGTAGAGACGGGGTTTCACCATGTTGGCCAGGATGGTCTCGATCTCTTGACCTCGTGATCCGCCTGCCTCGGCCTCCCAAAGTGCTGGGATTACAGGTGTGAGCCACCGCGCCAGGCCCCGAAAATTATTTCTACTACCGACCTCCCAGTCTGTTTCTGTGGCCCTTTGCAGCTGCTAACTGGGTTAAGTCGTAAGATCTGGGTTTCATACACAGGCTCTGCCACTTGCTAGTGGTGTGAGTCATGGGCAAGTCACTTAAACTCTGTGAACCTGTTTTCTCCTTTTTAAAAACTTAATACTTTCCAGGGTTGTAGTGAACTCACGTTGTAAATCATGAGCGACATCCCTCATCCTTTACCACTAACTGTATTCCCCACACCTTGCATAATGTACGGAACATAATGAGTGCTCAGAAATATTTTCTTGTATGACTAAAGGACAGTTGTGCGCTTATTTCCTAATTAAGAACTGAGAGAAGAATGTCTCATTTGTTCTTTCAGGTTTGCTAAGGGCCCCAGAAGGTCCTTTACATCATATCTTACTGTAATAAACAATCTTTTCAAGCAAGAGAAGTTAACAAAGGTGGGGACACGCCTTAAAGAAAAGACAGTGGCGGAAATGACGGATCTGAACAAGCATATAAAACAAGCTCAGATCCAGCGGGACCAGCAGCTGGAAGACTGCAGGCGGATATACCATGAAAGGTTACTTGTCCAGGCTGAAAACAGATTATTTCTGGAATACCTGACTGACAAAACTGAGGAGTACAGAAAGCAATCCGAGAAGGTATGGAACAGCTATTTACAAAAAAATGAAGAAATTGAACGAAGAAGACAACAGTCAGCCTCCAGATATGCAGAGCAAATGTCAATGCTTAAAACAGAACTCTTGCAAAAGGAAAAGATCCAATCCAGTTTGAAGCGGAAGTTGCAGGCAATGAGGGACGTTGCTATGTTAAAGGAAAAGCAGGAGAAAGAAATACAAACATTACAGGAGGAGAAAAAGAAAGTCCAAGCTGAGACAGAGGCAAAGAAACGGGAAGTACAGGCCCAGCTCCTCCAGGAGAAAAGATTACTGGAGAAACGACTGAGGGAGACAGGCGAGAGGCTACTGGGAAAGAGGAAAAGAAGAGAGCTTAATATGAAGGCCTGGGCCTTGGAGTTGACAGCAAAGCAGTCTCTTTTTGAATACGCCTGTGGCATCAAAAGAGAGAACCAGCAGTCACGGAAGGAATTACTGCAGCTAACTGAGCAATCCCAGAAACTAACGGCTACTGAAAGCCACTTAAAAAACCGGAAGCAGCAGCTGCAGCAGGAACAGTGTTATGTGGAGAGCTTAATCAGAGTGAGGCAGAGACTGCAAGGAAAGCATAATCAGTGCCTAACTAGACAGGATGCTCCAAAGACCACACCCAGTCCTCCCCAAGCCACCAAATCAAAGTAACCTTTGATCCAGAGTAATTCCTAAAATAACACTGATTAAATAAGAACTGGAGCAAGTACTTTTAAAGTGCTACATTAACCTGGTTAGGAAGGCTTTTGGATTCCAGATTGCTATTTTAAAATCTTCATCATCGTGTTGGTGTAAAGGATTAGATGCTTTAGTCCTACTAGGTATTTGGTAACCAGCTTTCCTTAGCTAGCTTTTTCTTTACTCTTGTTAATAAACAAGATATTCCACAAACCTCCAGTTAACCTCACACATGACCCTAAGCTAGCCATTTACCATACCTCAAACCAGCTAACAGAAACCAACCTAAGTGCAGTATCTTCATGGCTAAAATTTAAAAGAGAAAAAAAAACCTAAGGAAGTGAAAACAGTTGTGATTTATTTTATCTAGCTAAATTAGATTTCTTTATAGAGACAGTACCTTTTAGGATAGCATTCCAAATAGACTTTGAATAGCATCCTGCTCAGTAAATAACCAATATCAGTTTATTCTCATTCCTTTTGACAGACTTAGCAGACAAAAGCAGTTCTTACAAACTCTTTGTATGTTTGTGCCAGTGACCAGGTAGCTCCTTCTGTAGTTTTCTCTTAAGTGAAAAAGTATTCCGGTAACAGCAAGTCCAGTAAATGCTAGGCAGAGTGACTTTTCATCTGATGCTAAGCTCCTACAAGTTTAGCTTTAAGTAAATTGAGAAGGTAAGGGAAGATGAAGGCGACATATATTAGGTCAGCTCTTACAGGTGCACTTTCTAGTACATGAAGTATTTTTTTATAATTAATGTGTGCCCTATGTTTATTCCCACTTAGTCAAACTATAAATTGTATTTTAAATCATATATTTTTAGGATATATATATATATATATATTAGATATATATATATGTAAAATTCTACAACATTGAAGTTGGACTAGTGATTTATTTGAATGCTGAATCCTAGTATAGGAATATAATCTCAGTAACACTGGCCCTCTATGGGAAAATAGGATGTGATGAAAAACTTCAAAATAATTTTCCTGAGTTTTCAGTTTGATTTACATATAAAGTGAATTCCCTTAAAATTGGATTTAAAAAGGATTCTCCTTCAATGTACCTCTATCTTCGAGCTTTGACAACTTTTCTGTTAAATATGTAGTTTCTTTTTTATTAAACAATATTAAGTAAAAACATTTGTCCACTGGTTTTATTACTGTTCCAGTGATAAAACACATTTTCTACTTTATCACTTTTGTATTACCACTCTTGCATCTAATTCACACGTGCAAATAATTACTATTTTAATGCAGAAATTAGGATTTTAGCATGCAGATACTTTAATATAAATCTCAATTTGTGAGCTGAAAATAAAGAAAGACTGAACAAGGAAAGCATGGCGTCCAAGACAAACTTGAAGGCCTATTCTCTGTGGATGCAAAAACCCTAAGGCAATTTATTTCTAAGGCTGGGAAGAAGTTGGAAAGCAGGAAGGACATCTGCCGCTGGTGTCCCAATTATCTAATTCAGGAGTGGGTAACTCCCACCTGATCTCAGTTTATTTTTACTTCTTATCATACCAGATAGTAGATGTGGCATACTGCTTGTGGCTGTCCCTTCCAGAGTGAGGACTTAAGACATTAAAAGCTGAATGATACCCGATTTCATACTTTGAAATCCATATCCCTAAGTGACCATTAAGTTGGCCAACTAAGATTTCAGTCTACATTTTGTCTGCTTTGCTACTTAGAAAATTACACAGGGTTATGTTACAGAAAGCAAGTTTAGATGGAAAAGCCCTCTGAGGTGAAATTTAAGACCTGCTATAAATACTAAAATGAAGCCTACAATGCAAAAACTGGAGAAGAAACCATTCTAGGCAGAGGCAACAGAGAATGCAGATGCCTTAAGATGGCAATGAGCTTGGTAGGTCAAGGATCAGAAAGGTATGTGTATAAAGTGTAGTTGGGGAATGGTGAGGGAACATGGGTGGAAGAAAGGAAGGTGAGGCTATTAAGGCTAGCAGGAGTTGTGAGCACAGAGGCCTAGGCCAAGGGCTTTTAGCAGGTGAATGAGGTCTGATTTACAATTTTAAAAACTACAGCTGTTATGGGGAGTATATCCAAGCCAGAAAAAAGTGGAAGGAAACCAATTAGAAAGATATTATAGTCTAGGCAAGAGGTGATGATGGCTTAGATTGGAATAGCAGAAGTACAGTGAACAGATTCAAAATGTAATTGGTGGTGGACAGGACTTGCTAATGGATTTGCTATGAGAAAAGAGAAAGGAATCAAAATGAAGCTGGAGTAAATTTCTAAAATGTTCTCTTTTAAGGAGAAGATGTACAGAATATATTTTTCTTTTTTTATGTTTTTTTTGAGACAGGGTCTTGCTGTGTCACACAAGCTGGAGTACAGTAGTGTGATCACAGCTCACTGCAGCCTCTCAACCTCCTGGGCCCAAGCAGTCCTCCCATCTCAGCCTCCTGAGTAGCTGGCACTAAAGGTACACACCACCATGCCCAGCTAATTTTCTTATTTTTTGTAGAGATGAGGTTTCACCACATTGCCCAGGTTGGTATACAACTCCTGGGCTCAAGCAATCCTTCAGCCTCAACCTCCCAAAATGCTGGGAATACAGGCATAAGCCACCATGCCCGGCTCCAGACATTTGAGACATATTCATGATAAAAGAAACCCTACTCAATTTTATAGCTTGTATAGTATTTTACTGTATGATTATATCACAATTTATCCATTCTGATAACAGATAATTACTGTGTATTAGAGTAGGCTAACAAGAGACCCAAGAATGTACAATGTCTCAAAAGACATTTATTTCTTGCTCACTTAATAGCCTCAGATACATGTTCCTGGTTGGCAAGTGGCTCTCCTTCAAGAGGTGATTCAGGGAGTCAACTATCTTCATTTTTGTGTTCTTCCAACTCCTAGGGCCCCATCATCGTCTGCATTTAGCTGGAAGAAGGGTAAAGAAAGCTTGGACGTACACCCACTCAAAAGTTCTAGCCTGCAAGTGGCATTCATTACTCCACTCACACTCCATGGGAAAGGAGTTAGCTGGCTTCTCCTTCACTACAGAGACTGGAGGGAAGGGGGACAACTGGAAAATATAGTCTAGCCATTTGTTCTATAATCCCATAACTTGCAAAGGTGAAAATAGATCTCTGATATGTGTTTTCAGTTCTCCACTGTATACTGTACTGCAATAATAATTTCTTTTTGTGTCTCTTGGTATGCCTGAACAAGAGGAGTTTCTCTGTATTTACCCAGGAGAGAAACTGCTAAGTCTTCAGGTTCATAGCTTCAACTTTGCTAGATATTGCCAAATAACTTTTGAAGTGATTGTTATCAATTTGCATTTCACACCATGTATGAAAGTTCATAATACTGTCAGACTTAGTTTATGTTAGTCTAATGAATTAAAAAAAAAAAAAACTTTGAAAGTCAATACTATGATTAAAATAGTCTTATAGAGTCCTGCCGATCCCTGGTCTTTGTTAGGAAAAAGAAAAGGAATGCCTGCAAGGGGTCTCTGGACGAGACTGGGCAAGTTTCCTGTACTAATTCACTTTAATCTCAAACTGTTCACTTTAATCAGCATAGTTCAGGAAGTAAGTAACTACTGAGACAACTGCATGTGGAACTTATTTCAAACACCCCCATCTCTAGCCATCTTCTTACCCCCATACAGTGTCAAGGAGTCATGCAGCAGGTCGGCGTCAAAGAACACTGGAAACATCTTTCTGAGAGTCATTTATTTCTTTTGTCATTGCCAAACATTACCCAGGTCTTACTCACCAGAAATTAACATAGCTTCTTCATTTCTCCTCCCTGATAACCCTCATCTTCTGAAAGGGCTTTAAGGGCACACTGCCAATGAAAATGCAGAGTGGATATACCATGTCCTTAACTTGTTTCAAAACTACCTATTCTGGCAGTATCCAATTTCAGGTTTCAATGCTCCCTTGTTTGAAAGTGGTCTTCACAAAAGCCCACATTTTAAAGCTATTTGGAGGAGCACAGAGTTAAAGTGGTAATAGCCTTTCAGAATTTGAAAAGGTAGTACTTGTCTGCATCAGGGTTCATTTTGTATGTGGCATATGCCACAAAATAGGCAAGAATATATAAGACCAATATTTATGTAAAAGGGGGAAGAGAATCCAGAAACACGACAACAATGCTGCTCTAACCAATGTTCCAGAGAAAGCCACCCTCAAAGAGAAATAACCCATTAAACATTACCAGGTAGGCATGAGGTACAGAAAAAGAATTTTTCTTTCCAGCTCCAGATAAATATCTACATCTGGTGTCAAAGTCTCAGGATATAAAGAGGATAGAACGCCATATATAAAAGAGGACAGAGGACAATATTCTCAGAAAATTCAAACAGACAGAGGTTGGCTAAGGGGATGGGTGAAAACTTAGTAGGGTGTACACTAACAAGTGAGGTAAAGTCAAGGGAGAAGGAATGCGCACCTTGATTTTCCCTTAGTGACACTACCAGGAGCACTAGGAGACTGTCAAAATATCAGGGGCAATGTGATATTTCTCAATTCTTAAAACCAAAGAAGCAAAAATAAGCTTCAGAGGGCAACTGATCACAGCAATGGATGAGGCCTCAGGCTCCAGGAAAGTTGGGGCAGTATTTATTGCTGCTTTTACTTTTCCTTTCCAGTCATTTTAATGTTTGGGACACATTACTCCTAAGGCTGCTTTTCATGTCTGTGGGTCTAGTCACTGCTACTTGGCACAAACAAAGTATTTCCCAGTATAAACAGCATAGGGAAGTTCATCCTAAATCCATTTTCTTACTTTTTTACTTAAAACTATATTGAGAGGACAAATAGCCACCATAAAGTTTGTTTCCCAAGGAGACAGGGTAATCTTATTATATGAATGACAACAGTTCTAGCTTCTAGACTTGTTATATCACAAATACAAAATGATAAATCAGTTATGATTTTAAAAAATTAGTTTGGAATGATTTCACAAGCTAGAGGATGGAGCAGCTACTAAATCAATGGAGCTTCCGAGAACATTCTATACCCCAGGAAGGAAAGGACAACCAAAGAGGTTTCTTAGTTTTGTACAGGGCAAGAGGAGCCTATAGTTGGCCTTGAGAGTGAGCTCTTTGGGCAAGATCAGAAAAAAACAAGAGGACTCCACGAGGAATAGCAGGAAAACCTACTAAAAGGGGAGGGGGGAATCAAAGTGTAAGAAGGGAAGACTGAAATTTACACAGGAGGAAGGAGCTGAGAAAGTCACAGCCTTACACAAACAGCTGAAAGAATCTTCACTCAGTCCTCCCAGCACAGGTCCCCGTGACAACAGCATCACATCTGCTTTCCTAAGAGCGCTTTTACACTGACTGCCTATTTCCTTCCTCGTTTATGATTAGTCTTTGGGAGCTTTACTTTCTGGAACTGTGCTGGCACTGGCTCCTGCTCTGGTTCCTTACAGGAGGCTGACACTACCAGTTCCTCATTATTCCTCCTCTGATCCTTCCCTACTCTAAGACTCAGCTCTGTCTCGGGAAGCTCAATGCCAGGCTGCTGCCGCCTTCTTAGACACCTTCTGCTCCTGTGCTGCTGCCTCCGCTTTTCTTCTTCTTGCTGCCGCTGCTTTATCTTCATCAGCTTTTCAAAGCTTTTGGTTGTTGTTGGGTTTACAACGAACCAATCCTAGAGAGGCAAAATAGAAACATCATCCAGTCGAAAATATAGTGAAGAACATAAAGAAAGGTGGAAGAAGAAAGGAAAAAAGGTAATGATTAGGGCAGAACACAGTAAGAAGGAAACAGATATGGAACCATACCTCAGGATTCTATATTTTAAACTGGAGAAATCAATACAGAGCAGCTATTAAAAGCACATATTTTGTAAGCTATAATTCTAGGTACTTTAATAAATGATCTACAGAGTCTGTTTACTTAGCATTATCCCACTCTTGTACCTCCTGTAGTATAAATCTCATCGTGAGATATAACACACTGAGCCATAGGAGATTTTTACTTCATGATGGCATCATAGCTAAGAGCGTGAATTCTGCAGTCAGACCTCCTGAGTACAAATCCCAGCTCTGTTTCTAAATATGTGATCATGGGCAAATTACTTAACATTTTTGAGGCTCACTTTAAAAAATTAAGGGGTAGGGGACATGAAATCCAATTATAAAGTATTTCTGCCAAAAAAGAAATAACTTCAGTCTTATGAAGTGATCTGTTCAATCTTCTAAATCAATTTATAGGAAATAGCCAGGATAGGGAGTTGAGCCCAATCTCTCTGCCCAAATGCAAGACACTCTGCAGTGGTCCCTGTACCTCAAAAACAAACAACAACAAAGGAAATGAAAGGAAAAAGGAAAGAAAGAGAAATAGCCAGGATACAGGAATACCACCATAGGATAAAATCAGCAAAATTCCAAAATATGAGTACATGTATGTATCTGGTTTCCTCAATAAATGGCAAATGTTTAAAAAGGGAGAGAAAGCTTTTAGATTTGCACGGTGCAATAAGATAGCTAGTAGCCACGTATGGTACATGACGTGTTTAAATGTGAGTAGAACAAATTTAAGATAGGCTTCCATGTAAAATATACACCAAATTTTAAAGACTTAGTATTAAAAAAAATGTAAAATATCTCAATAGTTGAGTTACATGTTAATAATTTTATATATATTGGGCTTAATAAATTATTAACATTAATTTCACCTTTTTAAAATACTTTTTTTTTTCATTTCAGCACAAAAACCTGAATAATTAAAATACTTTTTTAATGTGGCTACTAGAAAATTTTAAATTATATGCATGGCTCACAGTACATTTTTTTTGGATAGTGCTGCTCTAGACTAAAACAGACAAATGCAGTATTTGGACCTTGTTCTACATACTAATTTGAATGAATAAATCAACTCTGAAAAAACATTATAAGACAATCAGGGAAATTTAAATAATAACTAGATATATGTGAATGCTAAAATTCTTTTTTAGATGCAGTGCTTGTGGTCCTATGTTTTCAAAAGTCCTTATCTCTTAGAGATACATATTGAAAGAAGCAATTACAGCTGAAATCATAGGTGGAATTTGCTTTAAAGTAAGCCTTTAAGGGAGGAGAAAAGTGAGGTCAGAAATGACACAAGATTGGCCATACACTGATGATTGCTGAGGATGGCTGACAGCACACTGGGTTCATTATGCTATTTTCTCTACTTTCATGTGTTTGAAATTTTCTGTTAAAAAAAAAGTAGTAAAAGAATATGTGGAGGGAAGAAGAAATAGGGTAAAGATGTTTTACCACCCATAAATTCATAAATATAGGCATAAATCAATGAACAAATGCCTGGGAGCATGCCCCAAAGCAAGTGAAATTTGTTGGTTCCAACTCTGTTGGTTCTAATAAAGGCCAGATTTTGTCAGGAGATAATTGTCTTTTTTTTTTTTAACGAAGTCTCACTCTTCGCCCAGGCTATAGTGCAGTGTCGCAATCTCAAGTCACTGCAACCTCCGTCTCCTGGGTTCAAGCAATTCTCCTGCTTCAGCCTCCGAAATAGCTATTACAGGTGCCCACCACCACAACCAGCTAATTTTTGCATTTTTAGTAGAGACGGGGTTTCACCATGATGGCCAGGCTGGTTTCGAACTCCTGACCTCATGTGATCCACCAGCCTTGGCCTCCCAAAGTGCTGAGATTACAGGTGTTAGCCACCACGCCCGGTCGATAATTTATAAATACTTCCTGAAGTAAAAAAAGATATACTATTATTACTAAAAAGCTATGACTGCCTTCAGAAGACATGCCAGATTTTGGTTAGGGATTCTGAAAGCTTATGCCAGTAAAGCAACAGAAACCAAATTTAATGGAAGTAACTAAAGCCCACATTGTTAAGTACTATCACATTTGAGAGCAGAGAATAAGTAAAGGTGCTCCCTTTATTTTCTCACATCAGGCAGCTGCAGTAAGATATTCCAAGAGAATGCACATTGTATTCCTAAGCTGTTGTAGTAAGAGTATTTAATTATATCATAAATAATTTATCTGTCTACCTGTATTACATAAAAAACCTTTCCCAAGAGAAAATTCTTGACCTTCTGAACTTTAAAGCATTTTTATACACAATTTTAAATTTTTTTATTTTTAAAAATTACAAACCTTCAGAAAAGTTGTAATAGTTCAATGAACAACCAAATTTACTATTGTTAATCTCTTTCCCTCCTGTCTTCTTTACTTCCCTCCTTCCTTCTTTTGCTGAACCATATGCAAGTTAGTTGCAGACATCATAATACTTCATGCGTAAACACTTCAGCATATATCTGCCTAAGAACAAGGGTATTCTGCATGACTACAACTATCACCTTTGGGAATGTTAACAATGACACAATACTATTATGTAATATGGTCAGTATTCAAATTTCCCCAACTGTCTCAATAATGTCCTTTATAGTTGTTTTATGCAGTATTTTAAACAGCATTAAAAACAGGTTGCTGGAAGACATTAGAATGCTAGAAAGCATGAACGTATAGAGATCACTATGAAACAAGAATTTCAAACGTCTAAGTTTAACCTGATTCCCAAATGTTTGACTTAATTGGATTTAAAAGAATTAGAAGAGTTCAGGCCAGGTGTGGTGGCTCATGCCTGTTATCCCAACACTTTGAGAAGCCGAAGCGGGCAGATCACCCGAGGTCAGCAGTTCAAGACCAGCCTGGGCAACATGGTGAAACACCGTCTCTACTAAAAATACAAAAAATTAGCTAGGTGTGGTGGCAGGTGCCTGTAATCCCAGCTACACGGGAGGCTGAGGCGGGGAGAACTGCTTGAACCCGAGAGGTGGAGGTTGCAGTGAGCCAAGATCACATCACTGCCCTCCAGCCTGGGCAACAGAGCGAGACTGTCTCAAAAAAAAAAAAAAAAAAAAAAAAAAAGAAGAAGAAGAAAGAGAAAAGTTCAAGGATGCTTATAGTCACAGTGATTTTTTTTTTTTTTTTTTTTTTTTTTTTGAGCCCGGATCTCAATCTATTGCCTAGGCTGGAGCACAGTAGCGCAATCAACTCACTGCAGCCTTAAACTCCTGGGTTCAAGTGATCCTCCCACCTTGGCCTCCCAAAGTGCTGAGATTAGAGGCATAAGCCACCACACCCACCCCTCACAGTGACTTCAAATACTTCCACAGAAAAATACACTTATACATCTAATTTTAGAGAATATTTTAACTCTAATGTCTCTGGTAACCACTTTAGAGTTACTTTCCTTGACAGCCTTAGCCCATAATAACAGGGACAAATCTACCTTTCTTATGGCTTATATATAAGATCCAGAGGATCACAAAAACCTCACCTCAGCATGGACAGAGTTGATGTGATACTTGACACCACTCTCTGACACAAATTCTTTCTGACATAGAAGACATTTATACTTTCCAGCCACAAAGTTTCCCTATTTCCAAGAAAGAAACAAAAAAGAATTATTGGTAAATTCAGAAACACATACCTGGGCTATGTGTAAGGATTATTAGAGATGAAAAGAGGGAATTCTACTTCAGCAAAGATGAGAAGGAAAAAGATCCAATATAGTAATACATTTAGGAAAACCAGCTTGAATGGATTATTACCAACATAAATCCATCCTAGTGCAATTCTGTTCCAATCACCCACCCTACTTCAACACAACCTGACAGTCTCCTGCTTTTTCTTAGGTAGCATGCCATATCTTCCTACCTTCCTAAGTTCCTTTCACTTCACTTCCAGGTTGTCTTGGTTCCTCCCCCAAAATGATCAAATGCCCAAAATTCACCAGAGGCACCAATATACAATTCTTCCCATTATGATCCACTGTTGCAAAAAGTGCCTTCCAGAATTAGAAGAGTACCATCCATAATATCTAGTTTAAGGACTCAGAAACTAGATCAAGATGACAAACTCCTAAGCTTTCCTGGACAGATCTGGTTTAGATGCCTACAACTCCCTTGTTGCCTTGAACTGAGACTTCTCTCCCTTCCTGAAGCTTCAGGTTTCCATGGTTTTCATTTTGTGTGAGAAGATTGGAAAATGGCAGCAATTCCCATGGCTGGTAGGTTGTAGGACACCTGGGTCAACATGGAAAAGATTCAGTGAGGTGAATGGCTGTTAGCCTGACACCCTATCCCACCTCCCATCCCCAGAGGCCACTATGATTCTGATGGGTTTAGAGGATCTTTACCAATCCAGATAAGCACATATAAGGTGATTCTATAAAGCCTTAGGCCCAACCAAATAGGATAGGCCCAGTGTAGCTCAAATGAAAGGAGCTAAATCTCTTGGAATTCAGGGATAGGAACTCAGAACAAATACATTTTTCTCTAAATTCCTTTAAGTTGATAATGACTTATGACTATGGTGATCTTTTCTAAGTCTTGGACATCCCCCTGGCATCCCACCCAATACCAGATCAAGAATCTTTGAGACATAAAAAACTAAAGCAGCCTCTGAAGATAATGGTAAACAGGACAACTAGCTGTTCACCTAAACTGAATTCTCTTCCATGTCAGACTACTTTAGAGGACATGTTAAGATATTAAGTTTTAAAAGTTACAAACCAATGTACAAGAGCCCAGGTGAGCTTTAAGGCCAGATACACTACTGTAGACAGCCTCACAACCCTGAAAAAGAGAAGAAATAGTGTGAAGACTATGTCAAATAGCTCCATTCTCTAAACAGTCTGGCCATTTACACTGACCAACTCTACATTTGAAGAAAAGAAACCAGTAATTTGTGCCACAAACAAACAAAATAGAATATATATGCAAGCCACAAAAGCAAGAAGGAAAGTCAAGGAAAAGTAAAAGAAACAGAAGGTGAACAAGTTGTTTAGGGAAGATTAAGCCATTTCCTTCCCTCAATTTTTTCTGACACTTAACAGAAACACAGAAAATTATACAGTTAGGTTTTTTTAAATCTGCTTTATTTAGTGCAAATGTGTTCCCACTTCTTTTATATTTACTCCTCTGCAAAGTACTGAATCTACTATAGCTGTGATAGTTTAAAGACGGCTCTCTCCTTCATCTTGACTCTAGAAAATAAAAATAAAAATATTTTAAGAATGGTAAAAATAAAGATGGCTGCAAATTCTCTTCCACTCTTGCCATCAAGAAGTGGAGTCCATTTACCCTTCCTGTGAATCTGGGTTAGTCCCATGATTCCTCTGATCAATAAAACACCATGAAAGTGATGCTGTGCAAATTCTGAAGATGGATTTTAAGAGAGCTACAGCCCTGCTTTCATGTTCTCAGAATACTCTCTGAAAAGTCAGTCACTGTGTACCCTGCTGGTAGCCCAACTAACTCTGCTAGAAAGAGAGGCCATATGGACAGCCAAGCTCCCAGATAAATGCAGCTGCATAGAAAGCATCTAGAACATTCCAGTCTCACTGAGCTTCTGGCTGAATGCACTCATGAGTAATCCCAGCTGATGCTACATATCACAGGAGAACTGCCCTGCTGAGCACTTACAGAATTATTGCTCTACTGAATTATGAACAAATATAGTAATTGTTATTTTAAGCCACTGAGGTCCAGGTATTTTGTTATGAAGGAATAAATAACAGAAGCAAGAGCAGATGCTTGATAAACATTTACTGAATAAATGAATGAGAAAGAACCACCTGGTTAGGACACTGAATACGATGATATTTCTTGATATCTGTCTTCCATTTATGTAGTACTTCCTGGCTGAAGGTAGGTAGCCCTGGGCGAGTATATTTTAACTACAAGACAAGACAATAAGTAACATTTTATTAGATGAATCCAACTCCCAATCAAAATATCCCAAAAGTTTAACACCCAATTCTTTAGGTTATGTAATTCTGAAATCCGCAAGTATACTTTTGTATGCAAAAAAACTGTAAAATGTAAGACCCTGTAAAGTACCTGAAACTGGTAAGTATAATTGGTCTCTTGTTTAGTCTTAGAAGTTTGATTTTTTAACAGAGGACAAGAGACTCAGATATAATGTTTCATCTACAGTTTAAAAAGAAAAAAAGCTACAGAGCACTATATAAAATTAAAATATGTGTTAAAAAAGAAAGATTCACAGTTTCTAATGATTAGGAAAGAAAAAATAAATTTAAAAAATGTTAAAAGACAGAGAGGGATACAAAGACACATTCGTATATTCATTTATAGAAATAAGTGTGGATGGGTAAAAGGTTAGAAGTGTATAAATCAAAATATTAACTGGTATTCTCTGGTAGAATTTTGAATCATTTTAGCATTTATTCCTACTTATCTGCATTTCTAATTTTTCTTCAATTATAACATGCTAATTTTGGTATTTTTAAAATTCTAAAACAAAAAAATTAATGTTTAACATAAAACAAGGATGTGAGAGAAAGGCAACAGAATACATAATATTTGCTTATACTTCAAAAGTAGAATTATTTCTAGCACTTCCATTTACATGCTTTGATGTGAGTTGATCTCTCCTTACAACTACAACTAGAGTTTCCAGAGAAGAGAAAGCAACCTGCACAGACAGTTCTTGCAAAGTCCACCAGGGGTAAATAGCTGTATTTCTGGTGAGTAAACAATCTTCCTGCGTTGACAATGGAAGTGTCTGAAAAGAAGCTGATTCTCTGTGACAAAACAACACACCCCAAGTCCATAAAGGTAATGGAGGAAGTAAGGAAGGTAGCCCAAAGAACCTCTAGTAAATATATGAAAGAATATAGAGTACAGGCTGGGCGTGGTGGCTCATGCCTGTAATCCCAGCACTTTGGGAGGCCAAGGCGGGCAGATCACGAGGTCAAGAGACCAAGAACATCCTGGCCAACACGGTGAAACCCCGTCTCTACTAAAAATACAAAACAATTAGCTGGGCGTGGTGCTGTGTGCCTATAGTCCCAGCTACTCGGGAAGCTGAGGCATGAGAATTGCTTGAAACCGGAAAACAGAAGTTGCAGTGAGCCGGGATCGCACCACTGCACTTCAGCCTGGCGACAGAGTGAGACTCTGTCTCAAAAAAAAAATAAGCACTTAGTCTCCTCTGAAGCTAGTATAAATGGGCCTATCTAAAATTTTTTTTACAGCTCCACAGTACATAACTTATATAAATATGGTTATATATAAATATATATGATACATATCATATTTACTATCATAAAAATAGTAATAAGCTATCATATTTATATAAACTATTACTATACAGTAATAAACCATCATAGTTATGTAAATGAAGTACTATCCAGCTATTAAAAAAAGGATGAAGATGATTTCTATGAACACATATGAAGTAATTTCCAGGATACACTGTTGACCCTTGAACAACACAAGTTTGAACTGTGCAGGTCCATTTATGGTGGATTTTCTCAACCAAACAAGGATCAAAAATACTGTACTTTGAATATATAAAACCTATCTATACAGAAGCCCAACTTTTTATATACACAAGTTTGGCAGGGCAGAACTTAAGTATGCACAAATTTGGGTATTCAAGGGGTCCTGGAACCAATTCCCCACATGTACTGAGGAACAACTATATTATTAAGTGAAATAAAGCAGAGTACAAAAAAAAAAATCTGTAGTAAGAAAGAGGGGCTATAAGAAAATACACATGTAAAAATACAAAAAAAAGAAGAAGAAAAAAGAAAATATACATGTATCTGATGATCTGTCACACAAAAATACAGGAAGGATAAAAAATGAATGAATTTGGTTATATTTGGGGGTAGGTGAAAACACATTAGAAAGAAAAGGGGAATGGAAATGGAATAATGGGAAGGAGGAGTAGTGACTCAGAACATATCTCTTTGCATAGGTCTGATTTAGAACCATGGTGGATTCATATACTCCCAAAATAAATGAATAGTTACATTAAATAGGATGTAGGGGAAACCCAAAAGTTAATAAAAATAACACATGAACCTATTACAAATAAGTGACACAATGAGGCCGGGCGTGGTGGCTCATGCCTGTAATCCAAGCACTTTGGAGGCCAAGGCAGGCGGATCACCTGAGGTCGGGAGTTCAAGACCAGCCTGACCAACAATGGTGCAACCCCGTCTTTAAAAAAAAAAAAAAAAAAAAAGTGACACAATGATGGGAGCAGGGAAGAAAAAACCAACCTCAGTAACTTTGGAAAATACTATTTTCACTACATGCTGTAAGGCTCA
>CAUYQU010032149.1:0-16629 GCA_963574635.1 Cheracebus regulus
CTGTAGTTCCCAACCCCTACATCCCATTATCAAACATTCCCCCCACTACCTCTCATTTTACAGTCCTCGACCTCAAGGATGCTTTTTTTTACAATTCCCCTTCACCCCAAGTCCTATTTTCTCTTTGCCTTCACCTGGACCAATCCTGACACTAACCTATCACAGCAACTCACCTGGACGGTCCTGCCTCAGGGATTCAAGGACAGCCCTCACATCTTTGGGCAAGGCTTGGCAGCTGGCCTTAGCTCCTGCCCTCTCCACCCCAGTCTCCTTCTCCAGTATATGGATGACCTGTTACTTTGTAGCCCCTCCTTCTCCATATCTCAACAGCATACTGCCACTCTCCTTAATTTTCTTGGATCTCAGGGATACTGAGTATCTCCCTCCAAGGCACAATTATCAGCTACCTCAGTAGTCTACCTAGGCATCTGCCTCACCCCTAAAACGAAAAGCCTGACAACAGACCGCTGGAAGGTGCTTCTTTCACTGCAGCCCCCGGAGACTGCCGACCAAATTCTCTCCTTCCTAGGATTCATAGGATTCTTCCACCACTGGATACCTAACTTTGCCTCTCTGGCTAAACCTCTATACATGGCAGCCAAGGACACCCCCTCAGGCCCTGTCTCCCAACCTGGGGTCGTAAAATGGGCATTTAAAACCCTTCAGACTGCTCTGTCCATCACATCCCCACTTCATCTGCCAGACGTCAGTTGCCCCTTTTCCCTGTTTACTGACGAAAAACAGGGCATTGCTGTTGGAGTTTTAACCCAACCCCTGGGTCCCGTGCTCTGCCCTGTAGCCTATCTATCAAAACAACTTGACCCCATGATTAGAGGGTGGCAGTCTTGCCTGTGGGCCTTGGGAGCAGCAACAGAACTTACCAAAGAATCTCTGAAACTTACCCTGGGCCAGCCCATTTCAGTGTTCTCTCCTCACAGGCTTACTGACCTCCTCTCCTACAAATCTCTCACTCACCTGGGGCCCTCCCGTCTGCAGGAGTTCCACCTGCTCTTCATTGAGAATCCCGCAGTCAGCCTTCATCCCACTTCCCCACTCAATTCGGCTACCTTACTTCCTCTCTCATCCCTTTCCCCCTTCCCAGCCCACTCCTGCCTTGAACTAATAGATGTACTTGCCAAACCCCGGGAGGGCCTATCTTACCTTCCCCTACCTAACCCAGATCTTACCTTCTATGTGGATGGAAGTTCAGTAATGACAGCCGACAGGCGGCGAAAGGCAGCCTATGCGGTAGTCACAGATTCAGCCACCCTCGAGGCAGGTCACCTCCCTGATGGAACCACATCACAGAAAGCGGAGCTCATTGCTCTAACCCGAGCTCTCACACTAGCACAGGGAAAGTGAGCTAATATCTATACTGATTCAAAATATGCTTTTCTTATTACCCACTGTCACTCTGCTCTCTGGAAAGAGTGGGGATTCCTAACCACAAAGGGGTCCCCCATAATCAATGCTACCCAGATCTCTAATCTCCTGCAGGCCCTATCATTGCCCAAAGAAGTTGCTGTCACTCACTGCCAGGGGCACCAAGCCCAGCAGAATGCCATTTCCCAGGGCAATGCAAGGGGCAGATGCAGCAGCAAAATCTCTAACCAGTGCCAAATTAACCCCAGCTCCAGTTCTTTTTCTCACCATGGCTACACCACAGGTTTACTCACCATCAGAAAAACAGGCCCTCATACTAAAAGGGGGAACAGAATCTAATCAGGGCTGGATCTTCCTAGATAACAGGATCACCCTTCCCTGGGAACAGGCCCCTAAAATTATTGCTGAAGTCCACCAATCCTTACATATAGGGCCTAAGGCGTTACACCACTTTGTACAGCCCCTCTTTCTCACCAGGTCTGCAACAAACAATTGAGCAGGTACACAAGGCATGAATTACTTGCTCTAAGGTCTCACCTCAGGGAGGCTTAAGGCCACAGTTTCCTACCCACCAAATGAGTGGCAACCTACCGGCCCAAGACTGGCAAATTGACTTCACTCATATGCCCACTCACAAAAAGCTCCGCTACCTCCTAACTTTTGTAGATACCTTTTCAGTTTGATTGAAGCCTTCCCAACCTCCCAGGAGAGAGCAGACACAGTGGCCTCTCTTCTTACTCAAGAAATTATCCCTTGCTTCGGCCTACCTGCCACCATCCAGTCAGACAACGGTCCAGCATTTACAGCCCAAGTAGTCCAGCTAGTCACCAAGTCCCTCGGCATCTCCTGGAAACTACACATCCCTTACCATCCTCAGTCATCGGGTAAAGTTGAACGCGCCCACGGCATCCTCAAAGACCATTTGGCCAAACTCGCTATTGAGGTAAAACTCTCTTGGCCCACACTCCTACCTCTTGTCCTGGCCTGGGTCTGGGCCACCCCATGGAGACCAGTGGGCCTTAGCCCCTTTGAATTGCTGTACGGCCGGCCTTTCCTGGTTTCCCATAATTTCCCTGAGCAACCGCCTCCACTGGCCTCCTACCTTCCTTTTCTCTCTCTCCTCCGTCACTTACTCAGGGAGCACGCCGATTGCACTCTCCCTGTTGTTCCGGGACCAGAGGACCCCCACCCAGCAGCACCTCTCCAGCCAGGTGACAGCATTCTCCTCCAAGAGCTCAAACCAGGATCTCTGCAGCCCAGGTGGTCGGGACCTCACACTGTTATCCTAACCATCCCCACAGCAGCCAAGCTCCTGGGTCACTCTCTGTGGTACCATGTGTTCTGCCTCAAGCTGGCTCCCCAAAATGATCAGTGGAAATCTGAACCCCTGGGCCCCACTCACCTCTGCCTCACCCATTGCCCTGACCCATCAGCCCCTAACCCTTCAGAGTCTCCTCCTGACAGTCCTTCTAATATCTCCTCTTGAAGCCAACTCATACGTCTGGCGCTTCTATATCCAGGAATCCTGGGTTGAGGGTCCCACTACCAGGACTCACTACATTGCCCAAGCAGACTGTCAACCTGCCGGCTGTCAGTCAGTGGTAATAATTGAAATCGAACAATAGAAACCAAAACTCTTCAGGTCTCCTCCCCTACCCCTGGGTCGTGCTTCCTCTATGACCAAAAACATGACTACTGCCATTGGTGGAACACCACTTATGGAGGATGTCCTTATAACTCCTGTGAAATACACATGCCCAAAACAACTGCAAAGATGGCAACAGATGCTCAAGTTCACCCCACAAGGTAAGCTGTTCCTTACCATCCGTGACCCCTGGGATGACCGCTGGGTAAAGGTGGTCCCTGGAAAAATCTACAATTTTTGGCTCAACACCTACCCTCAGGGAACATGGCTCATATTCCGATCCTATATCTGCATTGTCCCTGAGAGTATAGAACAACTCAGCTCTGTAAGCCATACAATTCTTCAAAATGAAGCCACCCTAACTAACCAATTCAAACCCTCAAATAGCACCTCTCCACCTTTCTCCTGGTTGACTCTAGTACAGCAGGAAGCCAACATGTTAAATTTAACCAGAACCATGAATATTACCAACTGCTTTTTATGTGCCTCTCTCATCAACCCCCTTTTGGCGGCAGTCCCCCTCAGGCTCAGATTCAACCTGTAACAATCACCTACAGGGCCCGACACCACCTTAACATATATACCCTTGTTCAAGGTGCACTCTCAAAATTTCGCTCTCTGCTATAAGACAGCCAGCAGCTCCAGTCTCGGCTGTAACACCTGGTAGAAGAAGTAAAATCCTCCCTCTACATACCACCAGGAGGATACTTCTGGTGTAATGGAATCTTAACTAAAGTTATTAATGCTTCCTTCCCTTTCCTTTGTGTGCCTGTCACCTTGGTCCTGCAGTTAGAGGTGTATGGACAGGCCAAACTTCTATCCCTCCTTCCACTTTCCCCTAATCATCGAGACAGATGAGCAGTCTTCCTCCCGATGGTTGTTGGTCTCTCTCTGGCATCCTCTCTGGTGGTGGCTGGGCTGGGTAGCGGAGCCCTAGGCTACAGTGTCACCTTGGCCACTCAACTGGAGGATAAGCTTTGCGTGGCTATCGAAGCGTCGGCCGCCTCTCTAGCCTCCCTCCAGCGATAAATCACATCGTTTGCCCAGGTAACTCTCCAGAACCGACGGGCCCTTGACCTGCTAACAGCAGAAAAGGGAGGTACCTGTCTGTTTCTTCAGGAACAGTGCTGCTATTATATCAATGAAACAGGTCTTGTAGAGGAAAATGTCAACACTCTCTATCGCCTCCAAGAAGATCTCTGTAAGAAGCAAAATGCTTCAGTCTCGCCTCTCAACTGGTGGCAATCCCCCATGCTTACCTGGCTGACCCCTATTATCACTCCCATTATCGTCATTTGTCTTCTGTTAATGTTAGCCCCTTTTCTTCTCAGGTTTTTACATGCTCACATAAGGGAAATTTCCAGGGTGGCTATAAACCAGATGTTACTTTATTCATATGTCCGACTCCCAACCGAGGCACCAGCCCACTGACCCTTCCCCGTCACTCTGCCCCTATTCAGCAGGAAGTAGCCAGAAAGAAGCCGCGTCCTATATCATCAAAAGGGTTGGAATGTAAGGCCAGTTGTCTTGCCAGGAAGCCAGACACACCCACCTATTCTGCGCCCGGCACCTAACTCTGCACCCAGCACCCACCTCTGCACGCACCTGGCCCTGCACATGGCACCTACCTCTGAGCACATGTTCCCCTGGAAGGATCCGGCTGATGTAACCCTAGCCGGATCTTCCATTAGGAAAACCCATCCAACAATAGCAGATACCCACCAATAGCAGCCCACCCTGTCTCCATCCTGCTCCCTCGCAACCAATTAGAGCACCTGGCCACTCCGAGTTCCCTAAAGCTATAAAAACCCCATGCCCCAGGAAGTCAGAGCGACTTCTCTGGCCCCTTTTCCTGGACCATAGAACCTCTCCCGGGAGCTGAATAAACTGGAATTTAATTTTTCTTATACTGGCCTCAGTTTCCTCGTTTTAATTTGGCAATAACCCTTACAGTCATTATGGAGACTGAGAAGTTCTAAGATCTATAGTAAGCAAACTGGAGACCCAGGAGAGCTGATGGTAAAATTCCAGATGAAAAGCTGGCAAAGTTGAGACTCAAGAAGAGCCAATTTTTTAGTTCAAATGTGAAGGCAGAAAAGGAAAGGAAAGAAGAAGAAAAAAAAAAGAAAAGAAAAAGGTCCCAGCTCAAGCAATCAGGAAGGAGTTTCCTCTCACGGAGACTTTTTGTTCTATTTAGGTCTTCAATTGACTGGATAAGCCTACTCACCTTAGAGTCAATCTACTTCACACAGTCTTCTGAGTCATATGTTAATCTCACCCTGGATCACTCTCACAGACACGCCCTGAATAAACCTTTGACCCAATATTTGGGCATTCCACGTCTCATTCAAGTTGATATGTAAGATTAACCACCATAAAGACAAAAAGGGATATAAAACATCAAGAGACTTTGTTTTCAATTCTGTATCAGCAGGAAGCAGCATATACCAATTAAGATAATTCAAGAAAGGTTTAGTATAAAGTATGTGCAAGGTATAGGGAAACTGCAAAGCTTGGTGCAATACTCAAGGAGAGTGTTGAGTGAAAGGAAACATTCAGTGACACCTTGAGTTAAACTGAAGGAAAGGAGCCAGAGTAGTAAGTACCCAGCCTCTCTCTGTCCTCCAGCATCCTGATGGGAATCCCCATTAACTGAACCCAGCAGGAAGACAGAGGATAAGGGTCTCAATGATATAGTCGACATAGGTCACCCTTGTTGATGAAAAGAGTCAAACTCTGTAAAGTATTTGAAGAGACTTATTCTGAGCCAAATATGAACAACAATGGCCTATGACACAGCCCTTGGAGATCATGAGAACATGTGCCAATGGTGGTTGCAGATTTCTTATAAGATTCACTCTGGAGGGGTTGGGGGAGAAGGCGCCAGCCTTCATGAAACCGGACCCAATGCAACTTTGTCTCTTTCCTTAGAACACGTGTTTTGGAGTTCCTGAAACTCCAGGAGCGGGGCATTTTGCTGAAGTTTCCTAAAGTTTGTAGTGCAGACAACAGAAGGGCTGTATCCAGCGCCGGTGGAGGAGTGGAGCACAGAACTTCTTCTTATTTATGCTTTGCATCTTGGAATCCCACCTCCCCCTTCCAACTCCATTTGCTTTTCTTTTAATTTCCCTTTTGCTGACAAGTCAAAAGTCAATTTCCCTTTTTCATCATTTATTGTTATAAATAGCACTTCCTTTGGGCTAGCTATGGAATCTTGTGATTCTTAATCAGTTTTTCCTTGTATAATTTCATTGTGTCTCTAATCACAGCTTGTGACACATAACTCCCTCTCACCACTGTGGTTGGAATCTTTGTTGGAAAATACAACAGTGGTAGAAATTCTGAGTGCCTTCATTGAGTCGAGTTTATAGAATTGTTGGAACAGAACCCGAGCAATTTTGTTCAGAGGTGGAGGTGGAGAGATGAAACTATCAATGAAAGAGGCATGAAACTGATTTGTAAGATCTGTGAGTGGAAAGGAAGCACGGAGATCATATAGTGAATCATTGAATTCCAGGGATGTTGGGTAGCCTAACTAAAGTCACGCAGCAGAATGGGAAACCAGAGTTCTGTAGATGGAGTTATAAAGGAAGTGAATGTGAGCCCATGCCCCACTCAGCCCTGCCAACTGAGCAAAGGACAGTCTTACAGTGTCAATGTCATCTTCACCAGCAATATTCAATCTAAAAGCAGCAAGGCCATGGTGCATGGCATCCTGATGGGCATCCCAGTTCCCTTTCCCATTCCTGAGTCTGATGGCTGTAAGAGTGGCATTAACTGCCCCATCAAAAAAAAACAAGACCTATAGCTACCTGAATAAACTACCAGTGAAAAGTGAATATCCCTCTATAAAACTGGTGGTGGAGTGGCAACTTCAGGATGATGCAAACCAAAGTCTCTTCTGCAAGGAAATCCCAGTACAGATCGTTACTCATCAAGTGCTTCATTGAGTTCAGCACATCTGGCCAACGAGGCTGCTGACTCTTGACAGCACCTCCAGCTCTGCTGCTTCAACAACAGTCACTTGCTTTCCAATGGTATTCAGTGATTCATTGAAGAGGAGGTGCTCTGTGGGAGAAATAACTCTGAATGGCTGGTTTTCGATGGCTGTCTTATGTTTCTTTTTCTGTCTTAGGTGGCTTTCATTAAATGCACCACTTGGTCAGCAGGTGTTTAATGTTTTTTTTTTTTTTTTTTTTTAACATGTGGCCTCTTTCTACACCTGGAAGTGTACCCCTGAATAAATAAAAACTCATTTGTCTTGTCTTCTGGAAAAAAAAAAAGATTCACTCTGGAAAGGCAGACAACTTGAAACAAGGGTGGGGTGCAGGTGGGGCTTCCAGGTTATAAGTAGATTTAAAATTTTTCTGATTGGCAACTGGTTGAAAAGAGTTATTATTTAAAGACCTGAAACTAATAGAAAGGAATGTTTGGGTTATGATGATAAGCGGTTGAAGAGACCGAAGTTTTATCATGCAGATGAAGCCTCCAGGTAGCAGACGTCAGAGAATAGATTGTCAATGTTTCTCACCAGAATTAAGTGTCTGTTCAATCAGTAATTCCAAAAGGGAGCAGGGCATAATAAAGCATGTCCACCCCCTGACCTCCCATCATGGACTAAGCCAGTTCCTCAGGTTTGCCTTGGAATGCCCTTGCCAAGAGAAGGGGTCCATTCAGATGGTCAGGGGGCTAAGACTTCTATTTCTGGATTACATTCTCTTGGGGTACAAAGCTGGCTAAAAGTTGGATACATAAACACAGGTAGAAAGATTTTACAACACAAAATCGTGGTAGTAAATTTATACCTCAATAAAATAAATAATTTTTCTGGAAAAAAATTATACATTACAAAAATTCAATCTAGCAGTAGAAAAACTAAACCCACAATCATACAAGAAAATAAAAACATTATTAAAATGTTACATCAAAAAATGGCTACTGGTTTAGATGGTTTTAGTATAATTTTTTTCTAACGTTTCAAAGGACTAGATTTTTACCTAGGATAAAATGATAAAGTATGTTTAATTAATTTTATGAAGATATCATGCCTAATATCATCCTCAAACAAAAGTAGAAAAAATAATTCGGCAAATTTCACTTATAAGCATTTTAAATTATAAACAAATCAAAATTGACTTTTATTTAATGAACTTTTATCTGACAAGAGAGAGTAGTGTCTTACCCAACTTACAAGTATGGCAAAAACGATTTAATAAATTGAATTTCTGTTGTCATGGATTCCACATTGATCAATTAAGGAAGCCACATTTAGAATAACTGCAAAGGATATACATATATAGGACTAAAATTTAATACTTAACATGCTATTATAGCTTCTTTATTAAAATTTGTGCCCAAACAATGAAACCTAAAACCCACCATGATTATTTTAGCATCATTCTGGATGTTTCTGCCATTTTCACTAGTCATCAAACACGTAAGTGAAGAAATCATCCCAGACTTTTTAAGCTCCTATAGTCACTGAGTAGCTAAGAGATGAACCACCCCTCTGTGTCCTGTATGAATTTCTGACTCAAAGAATCATGAAACATTAGAAAACAGCTTTTTAAAAAATTTTTAAGCCACTAGATTTGCACAGTGTGTTTGGCTGACTCGATATGAATCAAGGGTTGTAAGACTGGCTTCAGTAGAAGAGGATGAGGCCAACACAGAGGTAAAAAAGGTAAGAGAGAGAGGAGGAGGTGTAGCAGGAGTGGCCACGGGAAATGGATCTGTTGGACACCAAATACAGGAGGAAGGTTTATTCGGCCAGGAGCAAGGTAGCATAGTTGCCTAACAGCCAAGCTCCTCTAACAAAGGAAGGTTCTGTATTTATATAGGCTTATACTTCAGATGTTATATGTGGAAGAATCTTAGGTTTATAGCTTAACATATGAAAAGTGCCTCGGTTTACAGTCTCAGGAATTACATATGAAAAGGGTTTTGGTTTACAGTCTTAGGAATGAAAATGGGAAGTTTACAGTCTTAGGAATGAAAAGGGGAAGTTGACCTGAGATGCCTGGGTCTCCCTCTTCAGAGGGAGAGGTGGAGAAGGGAGAGGAGAAGAGAAGGAAGAGTGAGAGAGGGGAGGAGAGAAAAGGGCAGAGAACAGGAGAGAAAGGACTTCAATTAACAACCCCATGATCTCATTTCTATATCTGAATCCATCTGAGCATGAAGCTTTATCCTTCTCTGGACTTCCCATTTTTTAGAGCAAACAAATGCCCTTTTCTGCTTAAGTAAGGCTGAGCTGGATTTCTATCACAATAAAGAGTGCTAACTGGGCCAGGTGCGGTGGCTGACCCCTGTAATCCCAGCACTTTGGGAAGCCCAGGTGGGCAGATCATGAGGTCAGAAGTTTGAGACCAGTCTGGCCAATATAGTGAAACCCTGTCTCTACTAAAAATACAAAAAAATTAGCCAGTGTGATGGTATGTGCCTGTAATCCCAGCTACTCAGGAGGCTGAGGCAAAAGAATCTCTTGAACCTGGGAGGTGGATATTGCAATGAGCAGAGATCGTGCCATTGCATTCCAGCCCTGGTGACAGTGTGAGATTCCGTCTCCAAAAAAGAAAAAAAAGTGCTGACTAAAAACTCCTCCAGGTAGCGGGCCTGGTCTGGCTATTTACAGAACTCTACATAGCAGGATAACTGGCCACTAACCTTCTTAAAATACTGATGTGGATTAAAGTGAACACTTGGAAGGTGAAGTCCATTTCAGCTCACACAGGTTTGCTTTTGTTTTCCTGGGGAAATGAGTTATGTGATAAAACTAGGTCAACAAAGTTTATAATTGGTGGAAGTACGACTATATAAGAATTGAAATGAAGTTTAATTTTATTTCTCTTAAAATCAAAGGTTACAAGCCATGGGTATGTCACATAATCCATTATTACTATTAGCATTTCAGTTCTTTTTAATCATGTTATCATTTCTAAAACTATTTTCAGAAATGAGATTTACAATTTGTAATTCCTAAGAGATTTGTTGAGTTTGATACTTCTCAGCCCACAGAAGGAAGTCTTAATTATTTTTGTCTAATAAGACTATCAGAATTTCTTACATAGCTTTTCTCTAGACTTTTCCTAGATATAAAAAATTAAAATTCTGAATCTTACCCTCTTTTTAACCACATCCATTTGCCATAATTTTGCACCTGTTGTGGTGACTTTCACAAATGCATTAGGCTGGGTTCTGTGGTTCATGCTGGTAATTTCAGTGTTTTGGGAGGTAGAGGTGGGAGAATCACCTGAGGCCAGAGTTCAAGTCCAGCCTGGGCAACATAGCAAGACCCCACTTCTACAAATATCTTAAAAATTAGCCAAGCGTGGTCATGCACACCTATAGTCCTAGTTACTCAGGATGCTGAGGGAGAAGAATCACTTAAGCCCAGGAGTTCAAGGCTGCAGTGAGCTATGATCACACCACCACATGTTAACCTGGGTAACAGAGGGAGACCCTGTCTCTAAAACAAAACAAAATACACACATACAAATGCACTTCATTGGTTCTACAAATCTTAGAAAATAATCCGTTGTGCACACTATTATAAAAGCAAGCTTGTGCTATATTGCAATGAAAAAAATTAATAAACAGGCTCTAAGCACGTTGACTGTAGAGGAGACAGACACAAGTAAGAGAAAATTACCTTGTTGCTCAGTCATTTTGAAATCAGCTGGGTGTCAAATCAACAATGAGCAAAGAATGTGGCAAGTGCCCAGAGAGCTTGATCAAACAGATCAATTCAAAGATTTTCTTCATTCATTAAACAACAAAGCCACCAAAATTGAAATGAGAATTTAATCGAGAGGAGATTCCTGAAGATTCATCAATTTGTAATTCAATTACAAAAACTGGGCAACAGATAACCACATCTATTTGAGAAAGAAGTTTTAGCTTTGAAATGTACTTGGCCCATTTTGAGAATATTAAAAAGAAAATATTAAAATGCTGAAATGTGTTTAAAGCCTTACAATGTTACAGTATTGTGCCTCATAACAAAATAATAAAATACCAAAAAAGTCTTCTGAAAATAGGATCTGATGTAAACATATAAGTGTATGTATATAAAATATGACAGCAAGAGGGTTAAAAGAGAAGGCATAAAGGTATTTATAATAAACTGTAGTCTCTCTTCTTATAGGCCCTTTATTTTTTAACTGTAGAATATCAGTTAAATTTCACTTTAATTACAGAGAAAATGTGCGCGAGCGTGCACACACATATACACACACACACACACAGAGAAATTAAAACTAATGTTTAAAAAGTGTGGTTGGGACTCTATTTAAAGTGATGGAATACTCTGATGTGAACTACATTTCAAAAGATTAGCTAATTCCTCCCTCTGGAATCAATGTCCATATGACCAGAGTTGGAACATAAATACCTCAGCTCTTCTGGCCCTTGACAGATAACATAAAGTGGCCAAGGGCGTGGTCGCATACCCTAACTGACTGTCTTCTACTCTGCTTTCCTCTCCCATAACAGAACTTTTTAGCATCACTTTCCAACTAAACTACTTGAACACAAATCTTTATTTCCATGATCAATTTTGAAGAATCCAAATTAAAACATGAGAATGTTTATTTTTCTGAATTTCTGTTAACATTTTATAATTTTCTAGATGTTACTTTTGCTAATTTTCATCACACTCAATTTTTAAATTGCAAAAGTAATACATGAATAAAGGATTATATCATACAAGGATTTGTTGCCATCTGTTTTTGGCATTGAACAAAGACAGAATGGTGAGACAATATTTGATTTCCAATCTGGGATTACTACACAATAACAAAAATACTTCCATCATCCAGTCTGGAGGTGGAAAGACCATCTTTTATGTCAAGGAAATAAATTGACGGGTGACTCCAGAGGAAGAAAGGAGGAGCTGTCGGTTGAGAAGTACATATGACAATTAAAAAAAAAAAAAAAAATATATATATATATATACATATTTTTAAAGCTAATAATCTCATCTCCATTTTTACTCCTGCTTCATTAATATGACCCCATTTTCCCAAGGCATAATGTATAACCTTCCACAGCTTACTCTATATTCATAAAATATGCAAATCTTATAAAAGATTATTTGCTTTTTTAGGGCTTATTCTCTTTTCATTCACTAATAGGTAAAAATCAGTCTCATATTGGATTATAATTCACAATATCTTATCTGTTACTGAGGTTGTAGCAATTCTTCTGCAAATTATCAGTTTATATCTGTTATTCATCTATTAAATTTTTATGTTTTTTTATACTAATTTTTAGAGATTTGTTCATGTTATTTGTATCATGTTAGTTTAAATATTACATAAGGCAGATTTTTCTCACAATAAATTTGTTGTTTAAATAAGAGTGAAAGGAGTCCATAAAGAATATATGTATACATGTGTACATGTATTTATGTATACATACACACATACATGCACATATCCAAATAGGCAAGAGAAATTAATTTATGATAAAAGTGATATTATAATTTCAGAAGGAAAGATTTTCTCTTAGTAAATGGCACTGGCATAATGAATAACCTCTAGGAAAATAAATTTTGACCTTCTTCTTATGTCATATAAATGGGCACTGGATAGATTGATAAGATAAATACATAAGTGATAGGCCCCTTAAGAAGTGATTAGGCCATGAAGTATTAACCCTTAAGTTTTAACTTAAGGTTTAACCCTTAAGTATTAACCCTTAAGTCTTCTTCTTAAGTTTAGGCTTTACTAGAGACACTTATCTCCCACACTATGGTTGTTTGTTTGTTTGAACTATGGCTGATCTCTCGCCATCCCCATCTTCTGGGGACATTTGGCAAAGTCTGAAGATATTTGTGGTTATAAGGACCAGGGGAAGGTGGTGTCACTGCCATCTGTTAGGTAAAGGTCAGGAACGTGGCTAATCATCCTATAATGCATCGAACAACCTCCTGGCCACAAACACACAGAGCAAAGAATTATCTGATCCAAAACGTCAAAATGCTGAGATTAAGGAACTCTTCTCTTGATAGCCTCTAATGAAGTTTCGGCTGAAAGAGAATGAAACCGTGGTACTGAAAATAAGAGCGGTTCCCATCCTCCTAGAAAATGACTGATCATTCTGCAGCTATGTTAACAAGGAGCTGCCAGAACCAGTTTTAAACTCATTCATCCATCACTGAAAACCAGCCTTTGTGAATACACTTTTACAAGCCAAATAATCAATGGCAGCCATTTGTTTTTGAAAGCCTGACAATCAGAAATGTGCTCATTCCAACAAACACACTACTCAATGCCAAACAATCAACAACAGTGACCACACAATATACAGATGTGATAAAAACCAGTTATAATTCTGAAAATCCACCAATCCCTGAACTCCATGCTTCTCAAAACCTTATATAAAATCAGGTTTCTCTTTTGGGGGAGAATTCCTGACCAACATAAACATGCCTTACTCTATTAAACAATAATTTACATTTGTCTTTACATTCCAGATATTGACAAACCCAGAATGGTCAAAGGATTATGAGACCAACACTCAACATCTAAAATAGAAAGGTAAAGATAAATTTACTGATTTTTATAATTAGAGAGTTATGCTGATCAGGCACAACAGACTGCTGATGATATATAGTAATTCCAGGAAGCAAAGATTTCTTCCCATAAGAAGGTTGTGGCTTTGGCATAGACAAAGAAAAAACAGACAAGAAATACACACCATTACTTTGGCCAATAGTATGGGCTTGCAAATAGTGTCTCAGGTTCCCAAACTAAGCAGAGGCTAGGAAGGGGCCAGATGATGTAATAATGCCGGAATGTAGATAAACAAAGGAGGCTTCTTTTACAAACTGACTAAACAGGGAGGTTTCTCCTGATTTATAGGGAACCCAGGGCAAAGTCTGACCATTTAACTTTTCATGAGTTGGTCACCACTCTAACAAACCTCCCATCACTGGCCCTCAGAGCTGGATTATATTAGAATTGTGGCTTATTCTTCCACTCACTCGTGTCTTATAAAAGTTTCCCTTATATATTCAAAAACAAAACAAAACAAAAAACAAAGTCTGAGTAAAAAGCAAAAAATAAAATAAAAATAAAACCAGACTCTACAGACAATGGCCAAAGCAGAACAATCAGGAGGAGAATCAAAAGGTTAATGACAAAAAAAACAAAACAAAACAAAACAAAATTACCAAATGGTATCCTTTTAAGCCCAAAAGGTATAATAACCTATACAAAAGCCTAATTTATGATATAAAATAATTTATATAAATAACTATACAAAGATGAAGCTTAATTTTACCAAAATCTTGGTATTACACTATACAAAGCCCTGTTTGTTTACAAATCCTGAGATAAATTCAGCAAAAAGTAAATTTGGCAAAAAGAGCTCAGTGGAACTCGTCAGAACTGAGACTGTTGTTGAAACGAACTTGTCTGGCCCACAATATAGAGTCTGAGCAGAAGGGGCTCACTGAGAATTCCTGTTGCTCTGAGCATCCTCTGTAATCTGCTAAGCAAAGATCTTCAAAAACAGTCTCAAGTAGAACTTTGTACGATCTAGTACAGTTCCAATAAAACTATTGCTGTACTACCTAAGAAAGAAATGCTGCCTTTCTCTGCTCCTACACTGAGAGGTGAAATATTTCACTGTGTTTTAAGGACCTGCCCCTTCAACCTAGTTTCTAGGAAATAGATTTTCTCCTTTCTGGTCACTCTGTTATAGTTAATCACAGATCATATCATGAAGCTACCCAGATTTCATAGCACATTTCTTGGGAAGCATTTCAGTGCTTAATTTATATAATTATTTTGAAAACATTTACTGAATGACAATTATGTCCCAAACATAATTATATATGTTGGATATTCAGCAATATTTATCCATTGATGGTTCACCATTTGTCTGTGATTAGACTATGTACTTAGAAAGCTCTACAATTAGTTCTTAATGTTGTCTTCCAGTTTTTGTCAAACCTCAAAATATAAAATTGTAGGCTTTTCTTCTATTACTCACCTATTTACATGTAAAGAGTAGAAAAGTCTGACAGGCATCCTGACTTTTTGAAGAAAAATAGATGCTGGAAGAAAACGTCATTTGATGTTTTAGTTTGCCATTAAAATATCCAACTGGAGCAGAGGAAAAAAAATACCTAAAATCTTAATAAGGCAATTTTTAGTATCTACATTTACAGAATAGTCACATTAATGAAATAATTTCATTATTAAAATTAATTTTCATCCATAATGACACAAGCATCTACCCAAATCATTTAACCTTCAAATTTAGAGGTTTGTTCTTAATTTTCTCATTGACTTCTAGTCTATCAGTCTGTTCTACTTGACTACTACCCTCCCAAAATGTATCCCAAATCGACCCCCCAATTTCCCCTGCATAGGTAGTTCCCTAATACTTGCCCTGATTATTGTCACAGCCTACCACATCCTCTCATTTGTTCTATTCCTGCCTTTCTAGAATCCACTTCCCAACATGCAGCCAAAAAGATCACTTTAAAATATACACCATATAGGCGAAAACAGACACAAAGAACAATGGAACAGGACAGAGAACCCAAAATAAGACTGCATACCTACAGCTATCTGATCTTTGACAAACCTGGCAAAAATAAAAAATGGGGAAAGTATTCCCTACTCAATAAACAGTGCTGGGATGCTGGGTAGCCATATACAGAAGATTGAAACTGAACCTCTTCCTTATACCATTTAAAAAAAAATAACTCAAGATGAGTTAAAGACTTAAATGTAATATCCAATATGATAAAAAAAACCCTGGAATACTACTCAGGTGATACCATTTTGTACATAGGAAAAGGCAAAGATTTTATGATGAAGACATCAAAAGCAATTGCAACAGAAGCAAAAATTGACAAATGGGTTCTAGTTAAACTACAGAGGTTCTGCATTGGGAAGGAAGAAAAAAATATTGTAAGCAGCGATTCACACCATGAAACATACATCAACTTATCAGAATATATGGCATTACCAAAATGAAAACACAAAGAGGCTATTTTGAAAGAATAATCCAAAATTTATTTGCAAAAGAAGACTAACATCTATCTCTATGGCTTTCAAGTAAATTCTCTTCATTAGCTCCACCAAATCCCAGAAACCTGTATTATAAATATTTTCTTATATATAAATTTTTGAGCCCAGACACAGAATGTTTTTTAAATTATAATATTAAATGCATAAAGGAATCAAAATGAAAATCTAGGCATTCAGTTTCTCCACTAAGATAAGACTTTCCCTTTTGTATATTCAGTCTATCATTAACGCCAAGCAAGATATCAGGGCCACGGCATTGGAAAGGGGTCAACTTGCAGGTCAGTAAGAGCATTTATTGATGACAGTATAGGTTTGAAAAGGAAAGTTTTATTAGATAGAAAGTACATTGCAGAGGAGTGAGGTGGGTACCTCAGCAAGAGAGGAGTGAACGTGCTGTGGCAGATATTCGTTGGGAACATTTATGTACCTTAAAGTGGGAGCTTAAGGGTCCTTTGGACCCTATTAGCCATGTAGATTATGATAAAGGATTATATTTGTAGACATTTTAGTGCCTTGATGTCAGCAAGGGTTGCACAATGAGTTTTGGCATGCATG
>CAUYQU010032152.1:0-22571 GCA_963574635.1 Cheracebus regulus
ATGCCAGATATAGGTGAAGGGGAGGAAGGCAACAAATTACACTGCCACGTGTGTACCTATGCAACAATATTGTATGTTCTTCACATGTACCCCAAAACCTAAAATGCAATAAAAAATAAATAAATAAATAAATAAAAATTAAAAAAAATAAAAAAATTTAAAAAAAAGAAGCAAGAATCTTCAGCTTTTCCAAAGCAACTGACTTATATCCTGCCATTTTACTAATATTAATATTTATTAACAAAAGCATAGGCAACTAATCTATTATTTCCCTGGATCTTCCACTTGCAGGATTGATTTGGTGTTGTTCATTGTCCTTCATGTGTGGAATGAGGCAAGGACAGGGGAAGGGTATTTTTTGAAGACAAAATATTTTTTGAAAAGATTGTCTCCCATATTGGGAGGCCAAGGCGGGCAGGTCATGAGGTCAGAAGATCAAGACCATCCTTGCCAACATGGTGAAACTCCGTGTCTACTAAAATACAAAATATTGGCTGGGCGCGGTGGCGCACGCCTGTAGTCCCAGCTACTTGGGAGGCTGAGGCAGGGGAATCACTTGAACCCAGGAGGCAGAAGTTGCAGTGAGCCAAGATTGCACCACTGCACTCCAGCCTGGTGACAGAGTGAGACTCCGTCTCAAAAATAAATAAATAAATATATATACACACACATACATATAGATATAGATATATATATATATTTAAAAGATTGTCTCACATAAGGAGAGTTTGTATTTTAACTTCCATTGTAGTGTTCAGAATTAAATACTCAAAAATGGAATATGTCTCAGCAGAAGGTAGAACATTTTCTGGAAGAACCAAGGATTTGTGTCTCTGGAGCATCCTGTTGCTTTGATTCGCTTCTATTTCTGCAAGATTGCCAAAGATCTCTAATATGAATTATTCTGCAGACAACATAATGAGATGTAGCAGTTTTTTGCCTGGTAATGATAAAATAATTAAAGTTAAGCTTCAACTAACTTTTCCTTTAAAAAAAAAAACAGAAGTGACTATTAAATAGAAATATTCTACCTGAAGGGCCCCTCTGGGTAGCATTTGTGACACACTGTCCTGAAGCACCTCTCTGGCCCCCTCATTCAAGACCTAACCTTAATCCCACTTCAAACCTTTCCATCGGAATCATTGATGGTTGTGCAATGAGTCTGAAATCTTCTGACATAACTGAAAATTATCTTGATTCTTCCCAGTTGTCCATCAGCTGCTAAGTCATGTATGTTCTTCCTCTGCAACACCTCTTCTCTTCATTGATGAGGATAAGGGCAGATGGGAAGGGAACATACTACTCACACCATCCCAGAAGACTCATAGCCTAAACCACCAGACCTGCCCCATTCCAGGTAACTTGTTTCTCAAAAATGAGGACTTAGAAAAGGCTTGCTTCATTCATTGCCTAAGTTATAAGCCATTTGTCCTTATGTGATTCTCCTGTGAATTTTACTGCTGCAAAATAAAATTATGCCTAATGATCTTGCTTAAATTGATTAGTCAATAATCCTTTCTTCCTTGATATGGACTCTAGATGAAAGTCTTTGAAGAGCCACTCCCTTGAAGTTGTCAGAATCAAGACCAATGGAGAGATAGAGCTGCTTTAGAGGGACTCTTCAAACTCATACGACTCTTGTCAGGACCCCTAAAATTGATAAGTATGTTGATCAAATATTTGTTTGCTTTCAAATTTATTCCTTGATGTTCTTCCTTCCTTTCTCCATTGGTATGATAGTTAATTTTATGTGCCAACTTGACTAGGCTAAGGGATGTCCAGATAGATGATAAAACATTTTACCATGGTGGTGTCTGAAAGAGTGTTTCTGGAATAGACTAGCATTTGATTGGTAGAATGAGTAATGAAGATTCACTCTCCTCAATGTGGGTGGGCACAATCCAATTCACTGATGGCCTGAATTTAAAAAGGGCAAATTTGCTCTCTGCTGAGCTGGGACATCAATCTTTTCCTGCCCTCAGAAATCAGCACTTCTGGATCTTGAGCCTTCAAACTCAAACTGGGACTTACACCATCAGCCCTCCTAGTGCTCAGGCCTTAGGTTCAAATGGAACTATACCACCAGCTGTCCTGATCTTCCAGCTTGCAGATAGAAGACCATGGGACTTTTTAATTTCCATAACTGCATGATCCAATCCCTGATAATAAATCTCTTTCTGTATCTCTCTCTCTCTCTCTCTCTCTCTCTCTCTATATATATATATATATATATATATATATATATATATATATATTTATAGCCTATTGGTTCTGTTTCTCTGAAGAAGTCTCACTAATACAGAAGAACTTCCTTATCTTGTAGGGTCCTGATGAGTTTATCCAAGTGGAAGAATTAACAGAAGATTAAGGACCACCGTAGAGGACAGACCTGGATATTTACACTACCCCCTCTTTCTCTCCTTCTATGGGATCTGAAGCAGCAGCCACGTCTTCTCCATAACTCCAGCAGCCCTTCCCTTGGTAGCCCATATAAGACAGCCCCCTCCATAGTTCTAGTTCCAGCCAAATGACTTTGGATGTTCCCATTGACGCTCCAAACCCAGGTGTGGTCGTGGCTTCTGCTTTGCAAATCTCTGGATTGCTTCATTATCCCTTTTGCCTTCTCATTCTGTCCAAATCCTTCCTGTCTACTTCCCTTTGGTTTAAAAGATAAAGCGTGGTTTATATTTACCTAAATGGACTATAACTAATATAGAGAGTATTCCAGTGGTTTAAGATACAGCTAAATTACTGTGGGTGGTGGCTTTCAGAGGACTTGGATTATTTGGTGCTCTAAGATCTAAAATTCCTAGCCTGGGAGAACATCTAAATCACCTGAAGAACTTTTTCAAATATTCAGATTCCTGGTCTTTGTTTAAGATCTCTGAAGGAAGAACCTCAAGCATATATAATATTTTAAATCTCCACATATGAATCTGAAGTATACACTCTGGTTAAGAACAGTGTATCTAACCAGAACTTATGTTCTTTATGTATCTAATGGGGCAAGGACAGGAGAAGGGATTTTAGATTAAAAACCATTGTTCTGGCCAGATGCAGTGGTTCACACCAGTAATCCCAGCATTTTGGGAGGGCCAAGGTGGGAGGATTGATTGAGGCCAGAAGCTTGAGACTCGCCTGGACAAAATAGTGAGACTCTTCTCTTTTAAAAAAAGAAAAGAAAAGAAAAGAACCACTGAACCACTGTCCTAAGAATATAGTAACAATTTTTAAAAAGACACACACACACACACACACACACACACACACACACACACACACACAGCTTTAGTTGATAGAAGAGGAAAAGCCGCTGAGATTGTTTGTGCCAGTTAACGGCATTTGCCATCTTCCCTCCATGAATTCATTCTCTGCCCTTCTGTGTCCTGCTCTGTACCCAGGAAGGATGGCCTCTGTGAACTCATCTCCTAGGCTTCCATGCCTTCTGGCTTGTGGTTTGATTTGACCATTGGGAGGTACTGGCAGGAGATCAGAAGGTGAGAAGAGAGAGAAGCTGGAGTGTTTGTTCACCCTATGCCATCTCTCTCTGGTCTGGATTATGGCCACGGCTGCATACTATGGTTATAGCTCCCCTCATCCATGACCTAAAATTATCTCTAGATTCTATAATCTCATATAGTTTCCTATCTTTTTCAGGCCTAGCAGTGGTAAATAACTTCTGCTAGTGTCTGCCATCTCACCACCCCTTGTGGGCTCTCTCACCTCCATCCCCTCCATCAACAGTTGCTTCATTGACCTCTTCTAAGCTCATCCCTCAGAGTGCACATTTTACTTATGAACTCCGGAAGAGACACTACTAATCTACATACCTTCATGAGTATAATTTTAGATCGTTTTAAAAAATAAGTGCCACTTACCAATGTCATCAATGTGTTAAACATCAATATCATAGGATAGTTCCATTGTATTCTGATCTAAAACATGTTTAGAAGGAATGTTATTTGATTCACGGTATAAGAAACTTTGAGGCAGGAAGATCACTTAATCTCAAGATGTCAAGGCTGTAGAGAACTGTGATTGTGCCACTGGACTCCAGCCTGGGTGCTGGGTAACAGAGTGAGACCCTGTCTAAAAAGAAAGAAAGAAAGAGAAAGAAAGAGAGAGAGAAGGAAGGAAGGAAGGAAGAAAGAAAGAAAGAAAAAGAAGGAAGGAAGGAAGGAAGAAAGAGAAAGAGAAAGAAAGAAAAGAAAAATCATTAATGTAAAATGTTAAAATGAGATCTACAATATTTCACCTTTCTGATAATGTTTTAAAAATCATCCATATACATAAGAAAGCATCTGCTGTGAGTTATTTTAATAATGATTACAAAAAGGTTTGTTGGCTATCTGAATTCATTTGATAAAGTTCAAGCCATTCTGTTCATTCCTTGAATTAATTGTACATTTTGGGGCCATCCTGATATATTTGCACTTGCCCACAACAACCTGTAATTCCTCTGAAACCTGCAACCAACTTATCTGATCTGTCTTTCTTTGCATTGTCTGTGTGAAAGTACTTCATCTCTTCTAGTCCACAATAAGGTAATTTCCACTTCCCTTTTCATGAGAGTAATTTACCATGAACTGTTCTGACTAAATGAAGAAAGAAAAGCAGCAACAGAGGTTAGAGAACGTAGATGGATAATCTCACAAAAGGAGAAGAGATATAATAGAGAAAAGAAAAAATTTCCTGGGCTGGTGGCAGCAAAAATGGAAAAGGCGAAGTTGTTGTAAACATTACCACCCATGCCCTTGAAGTTCTTCTCATCTCTCTCCCTGGTCCTCACAGCTTCACCCCAGCTCTTTCTACCAGGTGCTGTCAGTTCCATACACCCTTGCTGCCTGTTGATCACTTGTCATGAGATAGCCTCATCTGAGTTATTCATTCAAAGTGAGGTGCTGAATATGTAAACAATATTAGCATTTTAGAGACAGAAGATAATGCCAAAATAAAATAATAAATTTCTTGGCAGAAAATTTCAGGCATTGGTGGGCATAATATTTTTCTATGAACATACATCAATATTTCTTCATTAACAAAAATTTGGACTCCTAATTTACCTACTTCCAAAATGCAATTAACACAATGGTAAACGTTGAAACTAAAACAGAAGAGAAGGGGAAAAAAATCTTTATCAAGAATCTGTGGCTTAGAAAAACTATACAAAACAAAAACAAAATTCAACTCTGAAAAACAATAAAGAAAACACACAAGTGATATTAATAGTTATCTGTGGATAGCAGGGGTTTTTTTCCCGTTTTCTTTTGATGATTTTCTTTATTTCTCAAATGTTTTATAATAAATAACTTTATAGAAAAAAAGTGGAATGAGAACATGAGGAGGCTTCTGGAGTTCTAAATGTTCTGTTTCTATATCTGGGTCCCAGTTACTTCAGTTTATGAAAGCATATCAAGCTGTACATTTATTACAGGTGCATTTTTTGTATGCATGTTACACTACAGGTTACTTATTTCTTTAAAAGGAATGTTCCCATGTTTTCTCAATTCACTACTTTATGATTGAAGTAAAATCTTACAACCACTTGAAAGATATACTATAATTAGTTATTGACAATCTAGCATTTCTGAAACAAACAACAACAAAAAAACTAATATATTTCAGTTCAGTGTAGAAAATGGCCTTGCAGTGATATATTTTTTCCCAGTCAGAACTAACTACTGGTTCCTGTAACTGATAAGGAAGTAGATTCATTTTTTATTTTCTCAGTATCATAATGGTAAATCCATTTTGAGTAGATCAAAATCACCTTAAATGACATACTCTCACCTTCCTTCCTGAAACAAAAGCTGCAGTCATTGATGCAATTAAAGGCAGATCTTCATTGAAGATGAGAAGAATAAATATTGAAACTGGCCCAATTGTGTCACAGAACATCAGAAACCTGAAAAAATTAAGTTATTTTTATGTGATTACTATCGTTGCAATTGTGATTATTATTTTCTTCTAAAGTGTACATGGATTCTTTTGCTTATGGATTCTTTTGAATAAACATAGGAATTGACCCTCTTGGTCTTAAGGTTTAAGAAAGTTACATTTGTCTTATCTGAGTTTCTTTCTCTGAAAACCAACCATCAGCCTTCGCAGATAATATAAAGGAACTGAAACATACTAGATCACCACATCTGGACAGTGAGACAGCAGACTCCTCACTCATAATGATTGCCTAACCTACCCCCTGCTTCTTGTTGAGCAATTCCTCTTCCTTATCCCCGCAATTCCTGTTTTCACACACATAGTTACATTTTTCCCTCCTATATAAACCCATAATTTTAGTTTGTTGAAGA
This sequence comes from Cheracebus regulus, assembly GCA_963574635.1. Taxonomy (NCBI): domain Eukaryota; kingdom Metazoa; phylum Chordata; class Mammalia; order Primates; family Pitheciidae; genus Cheracebus; species Cheracebus regulus. Next base: position 6,309 of record CAUYQU010032152.1, read on the forward strand.
GATGAAGTTGAGACTGACTGATCTATCTCATTGGCTGAAACACCCAAATAAAGCCTTCTTCCCTGGCGATACCCACTGTCTCAGTGATTGGCTTTCTGTGGGGCAAGCAATGGGACCTACACCAAACCCCTGGTGTTGCAGTTACAATATGATGTGAAAAGAGAATCGAACACGTAATAATGTGACTAACAATCCAGGGGCATCTACAGATGATGCTGAATTCAGGCAAATATAAAGAACTGGCACAAGTTTGGACCCTTCACTTAGTTGCCTGGCATAAACCCTTTCCTACCATGTTTTCAATGTTCTCATCAGACGTAAGTGTCATCAGCAGTTGAGGGAAAGGACACAGCACTTTCTTTAGTCAAACATCTCCTTACATTTTGGAGTTTAGTAGACATTTTGATTAGTGCTGTTCATAATATGTAGACATTTTAGTGATTGATAATCATTAATGAGAGAAGTTGAGCAAAATTGATTGAATTGAGCTTTAACATGTTTCAGGTAATAGGAGATCTATTTATATGCAAAAATCCCTGTCTCTGGTTTTATAGCAAACATCTTTTTTTTTTTTTTTTAAAAAAAAGTTAACATGATTTTTTTATATATATATACAAATGTTTAGTTATAAAGCATAAAACTTCTTCTGGAAGTTGGAAAGGGTTAAACACTCATGACTCCACCACACAAACAGAAACAGAGCATTGCCAGTCACACTGTATCTATGTGTTTCTCACCTATTTCTTTTACTGGCCTTTCCCCAAAAATAAACACAATCTTAAATTTTCTATTTATTATTTCTTTGCTTTATTTTTAATACTTTTAATGTTTATATATCTCTCTAAATCATATATGATTTCATTTTACCTGCTTTTGTTCTTGAGAAAATGTTAGCATACTATAATCTAATGCAGCTTACATTTTTACTCAATGTTATATTTCTCTAATCCAGCTATGTTATTATAAGCAATCATAGTTTATGTATTTTCATAGTTATGTATGATTATGTTTTCTTCTTAATACATTTTTACTATCCTTTTAGCAGGGTTATATTTGTAATTTTGTACTTCTTTTTCTTTCTCATCTGATTAATCATTTCTTCTTTTTCAAAGCACTCTAACCAGAAATTTGTCAATTTTATTAGTTTTACTTTTTAAAATGCTTTTGGTTTTTGTCAATTCTTTTTTATTTTGGATCTTTTTCATATCATAAATGTCTGTTCTTATCTTATTCTTTGCTTATTTACAGCTTTTTTATTTCTTAATGTATTTGTAAAAAGTAACCTCGTATGTAAAATGTAGTTGATAATAGTAAATACCATATAGGTTTGCTCTTTATACTAAAAACACAAAGAAAGTACCTGAAAAAATTAAGTTATTTTTATCTAATTACTATTATTGCAATTATAATTATTATTTTCTTCTAAAGTGTGCATTGGTATGTCTTTTCCTTTTTAAATCATTAATTTTATTGTATTTTATAAAGTATTAATTTATTGTATTTTATAAACTTCTGCCATGTATTAGGAAAAATTGAAAACTTCTACTTCACAGATTTATTTTTTAGAGGAGGGTCTCATTGTATTGCTCATGCTGGCCTCAAACTGCTGGCCTCAAGCAATTCTCCTACCTGAGTTTCCCAAGTAGCTAAGACTATAGGCACACAACACCACACTCAGCTTGCTTTAGAACACTTTATCACTATTTATTCTCATCCCCAATAATTTTTATTTTTGTCATAAATTTTTATTCTAATCTTCTCAGTCCCCTAAAGAATTGCTAATTTTGACTTACATAGTCAATGTTTGTTTAAATTTAGTCAAATTTTTAGCACTCCCTGTGCTCTTCATTTTTTCTTGTATTTCAGACATTCCATTGCAGATCATTTCTACAGGAAATACATTCTTAAAACTTTTTAGTGAAAACATGCTGGTGGCAAAATCTCTTACTTTTTGTTTCTCTTAACATTTCTTATATTGTCCTACATTGTTTAAAGATATTTTTTCTGGGTATAGAATTTTAGATTGTTAGTCTTCTTCTCTTAGCATCTTCACTTTGCTATGTTTTTTCTTTTATTGTCTTCTGGCTTGAATTTGTTGTTGAGAAGTCAGCTATCAGTCTATCATGCCTATATAAGTAACTCATTCTTTCTCTGACTGCTTAAAAAATAGTCTGTAATTTTGGTGTTCTGAAATTTAATTCAAATGTGACTGAGTATGGTGATATTGGTTTTTGTTTTTTTTTTTTTTTGGTGGTTGTTTCTGTTTATCTTTCTTCAATTTATTTTCTTTTTCTTTTCTTGAGACAGGGTCTGCTCTGTTGCCCAGGCTGGAATGCAGTGCAATTATTGCTCACTGTAGGCTCTATCTCCCAGGCTCAAGCGATTCTCCCACCTCACCCTCCCAAGTAGCTGAGATTACAGGAGTATGCCACCACACTTCGCTAGTATTTTTTCTAATTTTTGTTGAGATGAGGTCTCATTATATTGTCCAGCCTGCTCTTAAACTCCTGGGCTCAGGTGATTCTCCCATCTTGGCATTCCAAAGTGCTGAGATCACAGGTGTGAGCCACTACACCCCTCCTCTTTCTTCAATTTTATTTGGCCCTCTGAATCTAGATTTTAGTATAGCATTAGTTCCAGAAAAGTTTAAATATTTGTTTTAGGATGTTTTTCCCATTTTTTTCTTCTTATAGAACAACAATTATATGTTTTTTTGGACCATTTGTTTGTCAGACAGACTCTCAAGGTGGTTTCCACCTGCCTCCTGGTGATCATGCCCTTATATTTGCCCTCCACTTGAGTGTGGTTGGGTCCTGTGAATTGCCTATAAGTAGTAGAATATGGTTAAGGTAATGGGATATAGATGATTACATGTGTATGATTGAATTATTGTGTTATATTAAATCTCCCTTCCCTCTTCCACTCCTTCTCCATTCCTGGTTTTGAGAAAGCGTACAACCATTTTTGGAAACCACATTTGGCAAGGAACTGTGTAAGGGCAGCCACCTGTAAACAGCCAGTAAGAAAACTGAGCCCTCAGTCCTACAACCACAAGGACATGAATTCTGCCAACAACCTGAATGAATTTTAAAATGGACATTCCTGTCAAGCCTCAGCTGGAAATACAGCCCCAGCCAACACTTTGATTGCATTCCTTTCCCCTAAAAAGAGAACCCAGGAAAGGAATGCTTGGCCTCCTGATCCACAGAAATTGAGATAATAAACATGTTTTAAGTTGCTAGAGAATGTGTTAATATTATTGCACATTAATAAATAGCTAATACAATTTTACTCCACCCTTATGTCTCTTGACCAATTTTTTTCATTGCTCTATTTCATTGTGCTGTATTTGTCTGGTTCACAACTACTATGTAGCTCACAAAAATATATTTATTTGTATTTAGTCTTCTTGGTGAAATCACAAGTTTTTAAGTTCAATTTATATGTGTATATATATACACATATACATATGTATGTATATCTATATACACACACACATAGTGTAAGCATCTCCTGATACTTTATTTGGTTTCTTTGTCTACTCAGAAGGGAAATTCATTATAGTTTCTTGCTTACATCATGATATATTAATTTTTTTAATAAAATCATTTTAACCTATGTCTAATAATTTCCTTATCTGAAGTCCTTTTCTTGTCTGTTTCTGAGGCCTATTGTTTTGCTCAGTTTTGTTGCATTTTCCTTGGATGTTTTCTTATTCTTTATTTAGAACTTTTTTTTGAGGGGGGTGGAATTTACTTTTTGGATTTATTGAAGACTGGAATAAGAATAACAGTGGATTTCCCCTGAGAGGATTTGTATTTGGTTTTGCCAAGCTGCTGGGACACTACAAGTTTGTAATAATTTTAAATTTAATTTTGGGTTTGACGTTTTCTGGAAGCCTAATGTGATTTTGTGCTAGCCTCATTTATCCAGCTGTCCACTTGACATCTTCATATGAGCATCTCAGACAATCTGTCCAAAACTGAATTCCTGAACCACAAACTAGCTTTTCTTGCACTCTTTCCTTAGTTAGTGTTCATTTTCCAGGTGCCAAATCGTGGTTGACATCTCTCGTTCTCTGGCAATGCAAAGAAATCTACCAAAAAATTCCATCAATTCTACCTTTAAAGTATATCCATAATAAGACACTGTTCCTCCTTCTCAAGTGATTCAACCCCAGTACAAGTAACCAACATGAGCTTTTGCCTTGCTTATTGCAATAGCTCCCCATTAATCTCCAAGCTGTCATCCTTACTTGAAGACTATAAGTAAGTCTCTTCATAGCAACACAGATCATTCTGCTCAAACAAAATCCAGATAGATCATATCACTCTCCCAGCTCTTCACTGGCTTCCCATCTCTTTACAGTGACTTATCAGATCCTATACTCCCCATTCTTCTGTGATTTCACCTCCTTCCAATTTTCCCTTTGCTCAGTCAACTCTAACCACCCAGATACCCTTCCAGTTCTCAAGCTCCACACTCAGGGTCTTTTACTTGCTGTAGCTCTGTGTGGACTGCTCTTCTCCTCAAGTCCACACAGAGCTATCTGTCTGGCTGACTCACTCAAGTCTATCAAGCCTTTGCTTAAATATTATGCTCTCAGTAAGACTTGCCTGGCCACCTTAACTATAATTAAACCTCTGCCTCCTGCACTCCCAATTTTAATTTCCAGGTTGATTTTTTTTTCTCATGGTGTTTACCATAAAACTTAACATTTAATTTACTTATTTTAGTTTTCTTACTTTGATCATAAGGTAAGCTTCACAAGAGAGGAAAACTTTGTCTGTTTATTCAGTGTTCAATCTCCAATGCTTAGGAAATTCCTGGAACATAGAAAATGTTTTAAAAATACTTGTGAATGAATGTATGTATTTTATCTTAGCATAAAACTCATGAAGGTAATGTTTCATTGTGGCCATTTAAAAAATCTGACATTTTTTCTTGCTTTACATAACTTCCCTCCATGCTCTTGGAAAGGCAGCAACAGTATTTGTAGGTTGAATTCTCAAATAGGAGTTCCTTCTTTGTTCATGTTCTTAGATAAGTACTCAGTGGAAGCCTTGTAATTTTTTAATAAGAACTATCTAGGGAATATTTCTCCTGCAAGTCAACAGAAACAGAGAACACTCTATTTGTGGTATGGTTTGAATGTTTCTGCCAAAACTTATGTTGAAATGCAATTGCCATTATGATGATAATAAGGAGTAGTGCTTTTAAGAGGTGATTAGGTCATGAGAACTCTGCCCTCATGAATGGATTAATGCTTTTATCTCAGAGTGAGTTAGTTATTTATGGAGGAGTGGGTTACTAATAAAAAGGATAAGTTTAGCCCACTTCCCTCTCTGCTTCATGCTGTCATCCCCTTTCACTGTGGGATGACTCTCGCCAGATGCTGGCACCACACCCTTAGACTTTCCAGCCTCTAGAACTGTGAGCCAAATAAACTTATTTTCTTTATAAATTACTCAGTCTCTGGTATCTCTGTTATAGTAGCAGAAAAATTATTAAGACAATATGAGATCTCAAAATAGTCCAAGAGTTTCTACTCATATTAATTTTTCTCAATTTCATGACCATCATTACTTTTCTAATATTCTTGAAAATCAGCTGTGGATCAACAATATATTAAAGATGTTGGATTCTCCCTTTGAGGAGAAAATGATCACTTTCGAACCTGCCTCAAATGTTCACACCTAATATAGAGACATACAGGGTAGGTCTAGCTGCTTAGTATTCAACAATGCTAGCTCCTTGGTTGGACAGTTACGTGAAATTCTTTTCTCTATTTAGTTTGTTGGATAACATTTAATAATATTAACTTATGGTTGGGGATAACCTAGCTAAGATTTTGCTTTTGGCATTTTTTTTGTTTGTTTTTTTACTTTTTATTTTTATAAAGGAAAGAGGTTTAATTGACTCACATTTTCACATGGCTGGAGAGGCCTCACAATCATGGCAAAAGGCAAAAGAGGAGCCAAGTCATGTCTTACATGGCAGCAGGCAAGAAAGCATGTGCAGAAGAACTTCATTTATAAACCACTGGGCCTCATGAAACTTATTTATTGTGCAAGAATAGCACAAGAAAGACCCAGCTCATGATTCAGTTACTTTCCACTGGCTCCCTCCACAACTTGTGGGAATTATGGGAGCTACAATTCAAGATAAGATTTGGGTGGGGACACAGGCAAACTATATCATTCTCCCTTGGCCCCACCCAAATATCATGTTATCACATTTCAAAACCAGTCATGCCTTTCCAACAGTCCCCTCAAGTCTTAGCTTGTTTCAGCATTAACTCAAAAGTCCACAGTCCAAAGTCTCATCTGAGACAAGGCAAGTCCCTTCTGCCTATGAGACTATAAAATCAAAAGCAAGTTAGGGGATATAGGAATTGAGTGTACAGACATTGTATAGGCATGGGGGTATAGGCATTGGGTAAATACAGCCATTCCAAATGGGAGAAATCGGCCAAAACAAAGGGGCCTTAGACTTATGTGAGTCCAAAATCTAATAGGGTAGTCATTTAACTGTAAAGTTCCAAAATGATCTCCTTTGATCATTTTGGAATGATCATGGCTTACATCCAGGTCATGCTGATGCAAGAGGTAGACTCCCACAGCCCTGGCAGCACCATCCCTGTGATTTTGCAGGGTAAAGCCCCCATCCTGGCTGCTTTCATGGACTGGGATTGAGTGTTTGTAGCTTTTACAGGTGCACAGTATCAGTTGATCTAACATTCTTGGGGCTGGAGGAGAGTGGTCCTCTTCTCACAGCTCCACCAGGCAGTACCCCAGTGAAGACTCTGTGTGGGGCTTTGACCCCACATTTCCCTTCTGCACTGCCCTAGCGGAGGTTCTCCATGAAGGCTCTGCCCCTTCAGAACACCTCTTCCTGGACATCCAGGCATTTCTATACATCCTCTGAAACCTAGCTGGAGGTTCCCAAACCTCAATTCTTGACTTCTGTGCACTCACAAACCCAACACCATGTGTAAGCAGCCAAGGCTTGGAGCTTGCACCCTGTGAAGCCATGGTCTGGGCTGGACCTTGGCCCCTTTTAGCCACAGCTAGAGTGACTGGAATGCAGGGCACCAAGTCTCATGGCCGAACACAGCAGGAGGGCCCTGGATCTGGCCCAGGAAACGGTTTTTCCCTCCTAGGCCTCCAAGCCTGTGATGGGAAGGGCTGTCATGAAGGTCTCTGACATGCTCTGAAAACATTTTAACATTTGACTCCTCGTTACTTATATAAATTTCTTCAACAAGCTTGAATTTCTCCCCAGAAAATGGGGTTTTCTTTTCTATCACATCATCAGGTTACAAATTTTTCAAACTTTTATTCTCGGCTTCCTCTTGAACACTTCACTGCTTAGAAATTTCTTTGGCCAGAACCCTAAATCATCACTCTCAAGTTCAAAGTTCCACAGACCTCTAGGGCAGGGGCAAAATGCTGCCAGTCTTTTTGCATAGCAAGAGTAACCTTTACTCCAGTTCCCAACAAGTTCCTCATATCCATCTAAGATCACCTCAGCCTGGACTTTATCGTCCATATCACTATCAGCATTTTGGTCAAAGCCATTCAACAAGTCTTGAGGAAGTTCCAAATTTTCCCACACCTTCCTGTCTTCTGAGCTCCTCAAGTCTCTAGGAAGTTCCAGACTTTCCCATATTTTTCTGCATTCTTCTGAGCCCTCCAAACTGTTCCAACCTCTATCTGTTACTAAGTTCCAAAGCCACTTCCACATTTTCTGGTATCTTTACAGCAGCACCCCACGACCTGGTACCAATTTACTGTATTGGTCTGTGCTCATGCTGCTAGTTAAAGACATACCTGAGACTGGGTAATTTATAATGGAAAGAGGTGTAATTGACTCACAATTCCACATGGTTAAGGAGGCCTCACAATCATGGTGGAAAGCAAAGGAGGAGCAAAGTCATGTCTTACATGGTGGCAGGCAAGAGACTACTTTTTGTTTAAACTATTCTTCTAGAGAGACCTAGCACATAGGGTAATTGTCTTTATAAACCAGATCATCTATAATTAGAATTATATATCTTTGACATTCCAAATCTAGATATTTAAGTTACCTGTTATCATTAAATCTGCCAAAGGCACAGGGGTGATTAGTTTCAAAAGGCCAATAAAGAAAGAAATTAATGTCTTTTGCTTGCCTACTTTGTATCAGTCACTAGCTGGGCAATAGCATACATTTGTGTGGTGTGTGTGTGTACATTCTTATAACAGTTCCATGAAAGGGGCAATATTTTCTCCATTCCCACAGGTGGGATAATTTGAAAAGATATCATAGCTAGTAAATAAAAAAAGATTATACACAAGTGCATCTAATTTCTAAAGCTTGTCCTCCCTTCTTGTTGTGCTGTTTTCACCTAAGATTTATGGGAAGAAACTTCTGAGTGGCAAATAGATATACGACTAACCCTGTCAATAACCTTAAGCTGAATCTTTGCTTTCATGTCTCATAAACTCAGAAGAATCCATAGTAGTACATGACATGGGTGGATCTGTGTCTTCCCTCAGCCCACTGCTCAGCTGCCAGCTTCTCTGAAACTTACAGAATTTAATAACCACATAGAGTTTAGACAAGAAGACTTCACTATAGATTACATTCTTTTATGAGCACAGGATCCACAGTCATCTTTTTTAATGTCATGAAGTAGATTCTGTAGCTTCTCCCTTCAAAATTCTCCAGGGGCTTCTTGGTTAAAAGCTGTGGCCCCTTCAGTGTTATCCAAGGTCCTCTGTCGTTTGTTAATTCCCCCCACACCAGGCTCCTATCATTCTACTCCTTGCACACATTTCTCTAGCCAAACTGCTCTCACCACACACAATCCCACCTCTTGTTTTTTCTCTACCTGGAATGTTCTTCTCCCAAAAATCATATGGCTCACTTTATTTCTTTCTTCAGGTTTTACTCAAGTATCACCTTCTTGGGAGACCTCCTTGACCACTCCAGCCTGGCCATGTCCAGTACCCCCCATGCTTCACCACACACCCAGCACTTCCTACTCTCTTTCTTTGCTTTATATTACATAGACATGTCATATATTTTACATATTTATGTAGATTAGCATCTGTTCCACCTATCCTCGCATTAGAATGTGAGATTCCACAAGGATGGGATTTTGTGTATTTTGTTAACTGCTGTATATGCAATGTCTGTACCAGTACTTGTCTATATAGTTTATGTTTAATAAATATTGATCTAGTAAATCAACACATTTGAAAGTTGAGGACACAGCACTTTTATACCTTCTAAGCAGTAAAATAAACAGTTTTGTTCCAGGAAGTCCAGTTACAAAAGTTCAGGTAGCACCTATCAATTTTCACTTAGAAAATAATAACATGTTGAACAGAAAGTAATTTTTAACTCTTAAGGAAGCCTTTAAAATTTTATAACAAAGATTTTGCATTATTACCCTTCCAGGAAAGGTGCATCAGACATAATGTTATTCATATTTAATTCTTTACCACTTTCTTTCTGAACCCTTGAGATTTCAACCTCCAAGCCAAGTATCCCTGATTGTTGGCCTATTACTAAGTGCACAAGAGAGAATTTCCCAGACATTCTTAAACAAAATCCAATTTGCCAAGATGACAACAGCTATGTGAATATTAGAATCTTTAATTGCTATAATGACACAGAAATTAGTCCTAGAAATTTCTAAAGTTATCAGTGTTATTTATTTAAAATAGATGAAAATACATGTTTTAAAGATGCTAATGCACTTCAATAGGTCCGTGTGTGTGGGTGTGGGTGTGTGTGTTTCTTAAACCTTTATACCATTGTCTCCTACTTTTTCTTAAAATGTATTTATATTTAATTCCACCTAAAGGAGCCCTTAAATCAAAAACTTCAAAATGAGAAGTCTTTGGGAGGCTTAGGTGGGAGGATTGCTTGAGCTCAGGAGCTTGAGACTAGCCAGGGCAATATAGAGAGAACTTATCTATACAAAATTAAAACTAAAAAACAAAATGGGAAGAATTGCTTTGATTTTGCACTCATCTTCCTTCTGTTCTGGTATGTTCCTGCAGGGGGAAAAAGTCTGGCACTCAATTTCCTATCATTACACTGTCCTAGAGAAAAAGGTGGGAATTTTACCATGCCCCAAATAGCTTTGTGGGATTGAGAAAAGACACACAATCCTCAGACTTCTCTCCCAGGGAAGAAAACAAATAATGGAGTATGTACACCCACAGAAAATGTTTGAAAGATCCCCAGAATCTCTAGCAAGGCTGACTGGTGAAGACTGCTAAAGACTGGAAGAGGTATATGCTTTTTCAAAGGCAGAAACACTACTGCAAAGCTATAATTTCTTGAAGAATTTGGAAAATATGAATACCATAGGAATAAAATAATTCCCTACATTTGATTTTAAAGGAAGAGAAAAGAAGAACACTATTAGTTCTTCACCTTATATCTCTAAATTTAAAAATGTAAGATACAGGACAATCTCAGAGTCTAACTCTTATTTAGCCCCAAATCCAACAGGAACGATTCTTGAACTTCACAAAAGCATTGTTAAGTCTTCAAATGAAAGAACACACAAGCTACCATTCTTACTTACAAAGACACCGTTTCTGAGGGAGAAGACAGTGAAGGAATAACTACAGATGAAAGTTCTATTATAACAAACAGAATACTTTTCTAACGAAGAACATTTACCTGTTTCTATCTCTTTCTAAAATTAATCACTGCCAGTCAGAGTCAGTCACACCTTAATACCAAATTTCAGTTTTGGACATTGAGGCAATGTTCCTGCTTTTCTATTTCCTGATGTCTAGTGGATGCATAATCTTCTTTATCTTCTTCCCCTTTAATCCCATGTGAGAGACGATCCAAGTCACTGTAGATATTGGGTTGCATTCATCCAATTATAGGCTTTTATATTCCTCAAAAGACATATGAAACAAGAGTTTTGTCCTAATTTCCAGTGCCTACCTAATATGAAAGGAATGCATGCAAAAGAAAGCCTTTCTGAATATGCAAGAGAATAGCATTGATTTTATATATTGAGGAAAAATTGGCTAACTGGATTTTAAAAGGCGGCAGCTCTCAGATCCAGGGGAGGGGTAGGTGAGAGACCCGTGGGGTTCCATACTCTTTCCACAGACCTTTATAATCCTAGCTGCAGGAGATCCCATTGATCCTGCTGCCTCCAGACTGGCATAGAAAGCTGCCTGGAGATTGCACAGAGGCATTGCTCAAACTCATGTGGAGTCCACAGGCTTCTGAGTACTAGGTAGCTGCAACACAATGCCATTCTAGGAGCCCATTCCCCAAGGCTCAGTATGCTATGCAAGGGCTGCTACTGCCCCTGCTGGCTGCTGGGCCAGGGAGTGAGAGGATTTGCTGGGCACTGTCATCTGCACCAAGGACAAATACTTCTGCCATTGCTTGTGAAACCACACAACCAACACCTGCCTGCCTTCCATAAAGTTGCTTGCCTGGCTGTTCCTGTAGAAAGGGGTATGCATTTCCTGGTGATAAGACTGCAGCAACCACTATTGCCAGGACTGAGTATTCTGCTGACAACATGGGACAAGCTGGCCCCTCCCTATTTCAGCCAGCACCTGAATTCAGGGGGCCTGAGGACAAGTTTGCTGGCCTGATTACATGCCCCCACTCCCAGAGTCAAGCCGTCCAGGGGCCCAAGGATGAGACTGTCAATCTAATCTTGAGTTAGGGAGGAAGCCTCACCATTGGAATTAAAAGATTTTGCCTGTGTTCATGCTGTGGTGCAGGAGCTGGGCATGTCATCTTTTGTGAGAACAAACCAGGAAGGGTGCCACAGGGTGCATCTTCTGTCTCAGGCAGAAAACCTCAGGGCCTGGGGAAGTTTTGCAATCTGAATGGCAGACTGTCTGGGACAGGGCTGGCTGTTGTGGCCTGCTGCCAGTGGCCAAATGCAAGTGAGAGACCTTTTGGATTAGGCTGTGAGAGCTGGATGGGTTCTACTACCCACTAGTGAACTGTGGAACCACAGCCGTCCCTCTTTCTTTCAAATCCCCTCTCCTTCAGCAGGTGCTTTTGCGTGTTACAGGTGCCTCCATCACCCTAGAAAATTGTCCAGCAGCAAGAGAGCTGCCCCCTAACCCATGTTGGAGCCAGCACTTGTGCCTGTCACAGGGAGCCTGGACATGGGCTTGCCCAACCCAGCCCCATCTGGCGTCATTCCTGCCACCTCCCTAGTGGTAAAGCATAGGACAAGGAACATAGTTCCACAGCCCACTCATTGCCTGAGACATTCAAGTATTTCTCCTGGTTTGAACAAAGGCCAAGCATAAATTCCATTGCCACTGCCATAGCTGCTTCTCTCCTGTAAGTGCCACCTACAACCCCAGATGTCAACCTGCACAGCCCATTACATCTGCTGGCACAGTTACAAGTGCTCAGCAGCTTATACCCCCACGCACCACTTACTGGCCTAGAGGTTGAACTGCACAACCCAATACAGTAACTGCTGACAGAAGTGCATGGCACTGGGAACTAAGTAAGCCTACAGAGCCCTCTGCCTTCCTGTCTCTGCAGAAGGCAGTGAGCTTGCTCACCTGCCTAGTACACTACTACTACATCCAGAATCTGGGAAAACCACCACACTAAGCCTATCTATAACCACGGAATTCAAACAAATCCTTGGCCCCATGAAAGCACCCAGAAGCAAAGCCAAATGATCCTACTCAACATACATTACAGGCACACTCTTGAAGGCAGGAAAAAGCCCTATCCAAATGAAAGTAAATTCAAAAGTAAGAAACTAAAGGTTCCAGAAATGAGAAGAAATCAGTGTAAGAATTCTGGCAGCATGAAAACACAGGGTGTTACCCCCAACAGATCACACAGGCTCTATATCAATGGATCCTAATCAAATGAAAGTTCTGAAATGCCAAATAGAGAATTCAAAATATAAATTATAAGGATGTTCAATGAGATCCAAGAGAAAGCTGACAACCAACACAAAGAAACCAGAAAAACAATTCAAAAACAGAACTTCTAAAAGTGGGAAATTTATTGAAGGAATTACAAAATATAGTTGAAACTTTAACAATAGAATAGACCAAGCAGAATAAAAAAAACTTCAGAGCTTGAAAACAGGTCTTTCAAATTAATCCAGTCAAACAAAAATAAAGGAAAAAATGTTTAAATAATAAACAAAGCCTTCAAGAAATATGAGGTTATGCAAAGCATCCAAACCTATGAGTCATAGGTATTCCTAAGGAAAAAGAAGGAAAAGGATGAAAGCTTGAAAAATTTAGTTGAGGAAATAATTGAAAACTTCTGTGGTTTTGCTAGAGATTTAGATATCCAGATACAAGAAGCTCAGAGAATTCCTGGGAGATGCATTAGTGCTTTGGAAGGATAAACAAAATCAATAGACTGCTAGCTAGATTAATCAAGAAAAAAAAAGAGAAAATATTTAAATAATCACAGTCAGAAATTATAAAGGAGACATTACAACTGATGCCACAGAAATACAAAAGATCATCACAGACTACTATGAATATCTCTACACACACAAACTAGAAAACCTAGAGGAAATAGATAAATTCCTGGAAACAGAATCTCTCAAGAGTGAACCAGAAGGAAATATTAATAGATATCCTGAAATATCCAATAATAAATAGTGAGATTGAATCAATAAACTAAAATGTCCCAATGAAAATAAGCCTAGAAACAGACAGATTCACAGGTAAATTCCACCAAATGTACAAAGAATAACAGATGCCATTCCTACTAAAACTAAAAAAATCAAGGACAAAGAAATCCTCCCTAACTTGTACTACAAAGCCAGTATCACCCTGATACCAAATCCAAGCAAAGACATACACAAAAAAAGAAAATTACAGGCCAATATGCCCGATGAACATAGATGCAAAAATTCTCAACAAAATACTAGCAAATCTAATCCAATAGCAAATCGAAAAGATAATATGCCATGATCAAATGTGTTTTATTCCAGGGATGCAAGGATGGTTCAACATATGCAAATCAGCAAATATGATTCACCACACAAACAGAATTAAAAACAAAAATTATTTGATTGTCTTAATAGATTAAGAAAAAGTATTTGGTAAAATTTATCATTCCGTTATGATTAAAACTCAACTAACTACGCATAGAAGGGCCATACCTCAACATAATAAAAACCATAGATGACAAACCCACAGCCAACATAATACCAAATGGAGAAGATTGAAAGCATTCTCCATGAAAACTGAAATAAGACAAGGATGTTTGCTTTCATCACCCTTGTTCAACATCATACTGAGAATCCTATTTAAAGCAATCAGATAAGAGAGAAAAATAAAAGTTATCCAAATCGGAAAAGGAGAGGTCAAATTATCACTGTTTGCTGATGACATGATCTTTTATCTAGGAAACTCTAAAGACTCTTCTAAAGAGTTTAGAGAACACTCTAAAATACTTCTAGATTTGAGAAATGACTACATTTCAGGATACAAAACCAATGTATAAAATCCAGTAGCATTTCTATATACCAATAATAATCAAGCTGAGAACTAAATCAAGAACTCAATCCCGTTTACAATAGCTACAAAAAATAAACTAGCTAGAAATATATTTAACCAAGAAAGTGAAAGATCTTTACAAGGAGAACTACAAAACACTGGTGAAAGAAATTGTAAATGACACAAACAAATGGAAAAATATTACATGTTCATGGATTGAAAGAATCAATATTATTAAAATGACTATAATGCCCAAAGCAATCTACAGACTAAATACAATTCCTAAGAAATTACCAATGTCTTTTTTTCAGAATTAGAAAAAAAATTCTAAAATTCATATGGAATCAAAAAAGAGTCTAAATAGCCAAAGAAATCCAAAGCAAAAGAAGCAAAGCTGGAGACATCACATTACCTGACTTCAAATAATACAACAAGGCTATAGTAAGCAAAACGACATGGCACTGGTATTAAAATAGACATATATATCAATGGAACAGAATAGAGAAACCAGAAATAAAGCCACATACCTACCTACAAGCAACTCTGTCTCAACAAAGTTGTCAAAACTGTACACTAAGGAAAGAATACCCTTTTTGAAGCACAGTGCTGGGAAAATTGCATTGCCAGATGTGGAAGAATAAATCTGGACCCTTATCTTACACCACATACAGAAACAAGCTCAGGATGGATTACAGCCTGAAATTTATGACCTGAAACTATAAAAATTCTAGAAGAAAACTTCGGAGAGAGATCCAAGATGGCCGATTAGCAACAGCTCAGGAATGTAGCTCCCAGTGAAAGCACAGAGAACGAGTGGACGCCACACTTTCCGACGAATTTTTGTTGCGCACAGACCGGGAGATTCCCGGCAGAGGAGCCACACGGGTCACCAGCGCGACTCTTTTGGCTGGCGCGGCTGTTTTGCCGGTGCCCCAGCGCCGCGCTTCTCCATGTGGAGTGTACGGGACGGACGGGCTCGGCTGGTCCCATCGCCACAAGGAAAACAGCAATTGGAAGTGCTGCAGACTGAGAGTTTCACAGCAAGCACAGCGAACCTGGGAAGGTCTGGCTCTGTGGGGAACGGGCATCTGCCAAAGGAAAAAGAAACAGAGAAAACTTCATCACTGAACAGAGAGAGATCCAAGATGGCCGCATAGCAGCAGCTCGGGATTGTAGCTCCCAGTGAAAGCGCAGAGAGCGAGTGGATGCTGCAATTGCAGACGAATTTTTGATGCCCACAGACTGGAGATTCCTGGCAAAGGAGCCACACGGGTCGCCAGCGCGACTCTTTTGGCCGACGTGGCTGCTTTGCTGGCGCCCCGGCAAGGTGCTTCTTGGTGCAGAGTATACGGGACTGGCTGCCCTTTTAGTCAGGCTCGGCTGGTCCCATCCCCACAAGGAGAGCAGCAATTGGAAGCGCTGAGGACTGTTTCACAGCAAGCGCAGCTGAACCCGGGAAGGCCCAGCTCTGTGGGGAAGCGGCGCCCCCCGAAGGAAAACTAAGAAACAGAAAAAACTTTATCACCAACAAGCCAGACGTCCAATCAGAGACCCAATCTGAAAGTCGGCAGTTACAAAGACGACAGGTGGATAAATCCACAAAAATGGGAAGAAACCAGTGCAAAAAGGCTAAGAACACCCGAAATCAGAATGCCTCTCCTCCTACACAGGATCGCAGCTCCTCATCAGCAAGAGAACAAGGCTTGATGGAGGATGAGTGTGATGAACTCACAGAATCAGGCTTCAGAAGGTGGATAATAAGAAACTTCTGTGA